>CM016617.1:110999481-111215064 GCA_005393395.2 Gossypium australe | reverse complement strand
GGCGCTTTAAATTTTTGCTTTTAGCGCTTAAGCTAAAGGAGCCATTGGGGAAGGATTAAAAGAAATATGCGACGTGATTTTGACATGAAAGTCAAGCTGGCCGAGTGGCGTGGGGCGTAACAGGAGGTTGCAGCTCGAGGTCGCGCGTTCGAGTATCGTTGGGGACGCGCGAACACTATTATTTTTTTTGCTGGGCGTTATGACATAGGGAAACTCAGGAAGGAAGGCTTAAAAGATATTTGTGACACAATATTGGCATGAACGTCGCTCTAGCATATTGGCAGGATGCTTGGGGCTTGTCTCTCCAGGTCTCGGGTTCGAGACCTGGGGGCAACAGGGTATGGCCTTTTAATTTTGGCCGGCGTGGTTAGGCTTAGCAGGGGCGCACGCATGCATGAAGGCATGCTGCCCTTGCTTTTTTTCGGCAGCAAGGTATGGGGGCTTGGGTGGCATTATTTTTATTATTATTAATATTATATTTTTTTTTATATATATATACATTTTTATTATATATGCTGCATGGAAATATGGGCAAGGTATTTATTATTTACTCCTTGGAAGAGGGGAATTGGTGATGGGAGAATAACTTAACAATGTTTTATTATTTCCAAATGATGGGGGGGTTAACACATGAGATGCAACGGCCGAATGGGATTTTGGGGGCTTGGTACTCACGGCTTTGAGGGAGTATTAGGGAGTAATACCTTTCCCTTTTCATATTTTCTTCTTCATGCGATTCAAGCAAAAGTCCCTTTCCTCTCCTTTGTTTCCTTTTCTTTCCAATATTGATTGCTTGGCCGAATAAAGCTTGGTTAGGGAGCTTAGTCGGTCTGGATTTGGTAAAGGAGAGCTTGTAGTTTGCTTTCTTCTTCTTGCCATATTGTGTTAGCCGAATACCTTGCTCTCAAAGACCTCTCTTTTTGCATTATTTCTTCATTATAGTGGGTGCCGAAAACAAGCTTCATTCTGGGGAATGGCCGAATATTCTGGTATGTGTAGATCCTTTCTTCAACTAATTCGGTTATGCGAATCCCTTTTTGCTTTTCTCTCGATGCTCACTTCGATCATTATTACTCGGGTTTAAACCTCACTCTCGTTTTATGTGGTAGCCGAAACCCGTGAACATCTATAGGGGGAGTCAAGCGTTGGTGTTGAGGGGCCGAGTCAACCATCAAAGTAAGGGACGACTAACTCCTGTGGTTTGGAAGGTAAGGTTGGCCGAATGTGATCTTGAGATGATTAAGAGTTTTGCTCCCTTGTGTGTAGTAATCGTAAAGGAGCATTGAAGGAGTGGTTTCCCGAGACTTGTTTTGTTTTGGAAAGGTATATATATATATATATTATTCGCCAAAGGCCATTTTGGGTGCCTAAGTGTAACCGAATGTGCACCTTGGGTATAGGAGTAAATCGACCGAAGGAAAATCGGGAGTTTCGAGTTTTCAAATCACGGGGTTTAGTGCTAATAAAGGTTCGACCTGAGGCCCTATTTTGTCATGATATGACTGATCCTTTGGAATTGTTGTCAATGAGACTCTTTTAATTATGATGGCTATGACGGCTTTTTGTTTTTGCTTCCTCTTCTTTCCTTTTGTTCTTGACCGATAGAGAGAGAGAAAGGAAGAGCAAGTTTGAGCTTCGAATTTGAAGAAAATAGAGATTATTTTCATTTCAGCTAGCTCTTGTTCTCTTTCATTTCCTTCCCTTATTGTTTCAACTCAAATCCTCCTCCTCCTATATTACTAACTTCGTTTTTACTTACTTGAAGCATGCCTTTGTTATGATGGTCGAATATGGTACATCCTAAGGTGGGGATTTCGGCTTGGAGTATTGACCGAATACTTTGCTTATTAGCCTCTTTTTTTGTGTTTTTCTTTTCCTTTGGTCTTAGTAAGTGGTGAAGTCAAGTGTGTATTTGAAGGGCCTAGCTGAATCTCTTGGTAAGAACTCTCTCAACTTTCGGTTTTAACCCATCTCCCTCAATGCATGTCGAAAACATGAGTTAAGGTCCTTGTAAGGATCGGCCGAAGGGTTAGGCCATATTAATTTGTAAATGTTTGCATGTGTAGCCGACACCAAGGAGTACTTTGGATTTTGATTCTTCGGAGGATCTCAACGAGTCAAACAATAACTTGGGATTTCGGTAAGCTTAGAAATAGTTAAGCATTTTCGGCCAAGGCCATTCTTAGTATTTTTTGAGTAACCGATTTATGCACTATGATTTTAGGAGGGGACTAATCGGCTAGAAATCAAAGTTTCGGGTTTTGAAATCACGTTGGTTCGTGCTAATCAAGGTTCGGCCTAAGGCCCTATTCTGTTATAATATGACCGATCCTTTGGATTTGTTAGTTAATCAATGAGACCCCCTTATTAATAACCTATAGTGGCCGAATATAGGTGCAATACGGGAATACGGTTCGAGACTTTTGTGATATCAGATAGCTTCGCGATTTCTCTTTAGATCTCCGATTAAATAGGTGTGTAAGCTCTTACACACTTTATTAGTATAGATTTATCATGATGATATTTATAACCTCTCATGTAGTAATTTTGCCTTGTGGGCATAAGCTTGGTTTTCGGGTGAGTCCCCTATTACTCGATCTATGATATATGTTGTGTATGCCATCATATGCTGTTAAATGCTATGCTATATACAAATGCATGATATATGGGATCATGATACTTGTTATGTGAGCATGATGATGGTGGGATTGATGAGAGGAAGTAATAATCGTGTCAACGGGCACCAGTGGTTTGGTACCACATTTCGTGACTACGGTCACCAGAGGTTTGGCACCTCCAGAGGTTTGGCACCTCATAGCGTCTCGTCCCTGTGGATTAATTCCACCGTGGGTTGGCCCCACATTTGAGATACGGGATCGATGCCAGTGATTTGGTATCACACGATGGGTTGGCCCCATCATTTGATTGTGACTTCGGGTCACCAGTGGTTTGGCACCACCAGTGGTTTGGCACCACAAGTATTGACGGATACCGTGACTTTAAGTCACCAGTGGTTTGGCACCACCAGTGGTTTGGTACCACACGGGGCAGAAAAAGGAGCATGGATGGCTAGGTTGGGTTGCATAATTGCATGTCATACTAATATCTTGTGTATGAGTGGTATTTTTGGGTTGGGGATTTACACACTGAGTCTTGGTGACTCACCCCTTCCCATATCATCTTGCAGGTGAGCAAAGCGCGGATACGGAGCCGGGGAGAACTCGAGGCGGCCATGTTTGTTTTGTGGACTTGAAATTTTATTTTGCCCCGCTTTAAGTTTATTATTCACTAAAATTCGATTGGGTTGTAATATGGCCGCTTATTATTTTGGATGTTTAGGTAGTTGTTTTTACTTATTATATAACTGATGAACTTATGAACTATTAAGCAAATCGGTTAAGAGTAACGTTTTCAAATAAGTACTCGTATGCGTTTTCAAAAAATGTTACCATCGGGTAACAAAATTTCTAAGTTATCGATAACTCTAATGTTCTAAAAATTTAAATGATCAAATGGTTTCAAAGGAAGAAAGGGTTTTCAACTCAATCATATTTATCAAATCAACCCACTTGAGTTTTAGCAAAATACTGTTTTATACCCTTAACAAATTTTTGAACTTCTACTATTAGTCCAAGCATTTCAAACTCCTTTTTACTCCGTGACATACCAGATCCGGTCAAGGCTTACGGGCCGGGTTTGGGGTGTTACAAGTTGGTATCAGAGCCAGGTTCAAAACTCGGCTGTGAGGGCCCAAGGCCTAAAAACGTTTTCCTAGATAGGCTTTTGAGAACCTCTATGAAATGGTTTTGTTTGAACAACATGGCATCGAGTCTCCGGCACCGATCCGCTCGCTTAAGTATTTCTAATCTATGTGTGAATAATTATCTGTAAAGGGGTAGAAATGGGACGTAGATAGTATGAAAGGTATATGAACCCTAGGGCTAGTTTACCCCAAACAATCGCATAAGATTTATAACTGCCTAATTAAACAAACCCATGACTAAGTCGCCGAGTTAGGGTGTGGTAACCCTTGTACGCATGTCTAGGATTGGATCCGGAAGAGCTTGGTATTTAAGCGGTCCTAGTGACTCACCTCCTCTTCGCGGGAATCCTACCTGGTGCGTAGCTTCGGTTCACCCTAATCGTGAGGATTTGTTCATGGGCTAAACCCTATTATTAAAACCTGAAAGGGAATTAGCCGCGTTTTGATAAAAACTCTAGTTGTAAAGAATCCCCCTCGAACTTGTGAGATTTATATTACAAAATTCTCTTGATTTATGGACATTTTAAAATAGCCTTAGTGGTAAATTACAAAAATGCCCCTAGTTTTAAAATTTACTAAGCTACCCCAAAATTTTAACAAAATTTTCCTTATTTTACAAACATACCCAAAATCCTTAATTTGCAAATATCAAAATGACCTTGATTTTCAAAGTTTTTGCAACACTGCCAATTTGGAAAATAATTTCTCAAAAAGAACCCCCAAGTTTTACAAATTTTGAATTTCTCTTGATTTGTCAAGATTTACAAACTTACTTTGTTTTATTACCAAAATACCCCTGTAGGGTAAATGACGAAAATACCCCCGGGTTAAGAATTGGACAAAGAGGGTGATGGAATAAGTGAATGTGTATCTTCGAATTACGATAGAAGACTTGAAACTTGTTTGATGAAAGAACAACTTCTTAACTTTGCCCATAAAATTCTTTGCTAATAATCAGTGGAACATTGGCTAACTCATAAAACTTTTTAAGACAGATTGCGCTATAAGAAATGAGTTCTAGAGGTTGCGACCGTCGGGGACGCGGTAGAGGCCGGATGGCCATGTCAGAACCAGTTAGGTCGGGCCAAGGATCAGATAATGAGATACCACCTCCACCACCACCCCCAACTTTTGGTGTTGGACATCAGGATCAGACGGGGGGTGAGTCAGTATCGCAGACTATGCTGCGTGTTCTAGAAATGATGGCTGGGACCAGTAGAGGTACAGGAGCTCGGAAGTCTGTATCTGAGCGACTCCGATCCAACGGAGCTGAAGTATTTCGGGGTGTATCAGGTGTCGCACCCAGTACGGCCGAATATTGGCTAGAATCGACCGAGAGGATCATGGACGATCTTGATTTAACAAATGAGGAGAAGCTGAAAGGAGCAGTGTCGCTTCTAAAAGATGAGTCATACCAGTGGTGGCTCACGGTTCGGGATGGTGCTACGGCAGATGGCCTTACTTGGGAATACTTCAAAGCTACTTATCAGAAGAAGTATGTGGGCACCAGCTACACTGATACTCAGAGGAAAGCTTTTCTAGGATTGGTACAAGGAAATAAGTCGGTATCTGAGTATGAGGCAGAATTCCTAAAGCTGAGCCGCTATGCTCGGGGAGTTGTGTCAACTGAGCATGATCGTTGCGTCCGTTTTGAAGACGGACTTAGGGATGATTTAAGGTTGTTGATTGCTCCACAACAAGTGCGTGAGTTTGCTGTTCTGGTAGAGAAGGCTAAGGTAGCCGAAAGGGTTAGGGAGTCTGTGAGACAGAACTATGATAGGAACAAGCAGAAAAGAGGTGTTGGGTCATCTGGATTGGGAAATAATGCACAAAAAAGGGCCAGGCAGAGTGGGCCGAATCAGGCTGGAAGGCCCATGGCTTCTAATCAGAGACCGGCTCAGTGTAATCGTTGTGGGAAGTCACATTGGGGAAGTTGTTGGACCGGTGAGAGGGGTTGCTTTGAATGTGGATCTTTGGATCATCGTGTAAGGGATTGTCCTCGGAAGTTGGCAAGGAATCAACCAGAGGGTCAGAATCGTGCTCAGGTTAGGAATGTGGGACCACCACGGAGGGGTCGTGGTAATGGTAGAGGAGGCAATGGTCCTAATCGAGGTCGCGGAATTCAGGGCAGAGGTGCAGGCAACACAGAAGCTAGGCAGCCTGGCTTAGTCTACGCAGCAAGGCGTCGCGAGGAGGGTGACGCACCGAACGTCATCACCGGTATGTTCCTAATTTTTGGTTTTCCATATGTTGCATTGATTGATGTGGGTTCGACGCATTCATACGTTGCTAGTAGTGTGGTAGAGACTATGAACTTAGACTTTGAGACTGCTTCTAGGGGGATGACTGTAATTAGCCCTCTAGGACACTCTGTAGTAGTGAACAAGCTATATAGAGATATACCCCTAGAACTCCAAGGGGTAGTGTTTGTGGCTGATCTGATGGAACTGCCGTTTGGGGAGTTCGATCTAATTCTTGGAATGGACTGGCTGGTTAAGTATCAGGCAAGGTTGGATTGCGCTGCTAAGCGCATGGTTCTAAAGACGGCTAAGGGTGATGAAGTGGTCATGATAGGTAACAGAAGAGATTATCTATCCAATGTGGTGTCTGCCTTGAAGGCCGAGAAATGGTCAGAAAAGGTTGTGAGGCGTTGTTGGTTCGAATTTGTGCCTTGGAGGCTAAGGAGTCAGCTGTTGAGAAGGTCCGAACTGTAGGGGAATTTGCTGATGTGTTCCCTGAAGAACTCCCGGGTCTGCCTCCAGATCGGGAAGTTGAGTTCGGTATAGACTTGTTGCCCGGAACGGCACCTGTGTCTATAGCACCCTACCGAATGGCACCAAAGGAGTTGGTGGAGCTGAAGGCTCAAATTCAGGAGCTCTTGGATAGAGGGTTTATTCGACCAAGTATATCTCCGTGGGGAGCACCTGTGCTGTTTGTCAAGAAGAAAGACGGGTCAATGCGGATGTGTATTGACTATCGTCAGCTAAACAAATTAACGATCAAAAACAAATATCTGTTGCCTCGGATTGACGACCTGTTTGATCAACTGAAGGGTGCATCGGTGTTCTTGAAGATAGATCTTAGGTCGGGTTATCATCAACTTAAGGTGAAGGAGGTTGATGTACACAAGACAGCATTTCGTACCCGGTATGGGCATTACGAGTTCCTAGTGATGCCGTTTGGGTTGACCAACGCGCCGGCAGCGTTCATGGACTTAATGAATAGGGTGTTTCAGCAATACTTAGATCAATTTGTCGTGGTGTTTATAGACGACATATTGGTTTACTCAAAGACGGAGGAGGAGCATGATAGGCATTTGCGTATAGTTCTACAAGTACTGAGGGAGGAGCAGTTGTATGCCAAATTCAGTAAGTGCGAATTTTGGCTTAGAGAGATGACTTTCTTGGGTCACGTGGTGTCAGCTGAAGGGATTAGAGTGGACCCTCGCAAGGTTGAAGCGGTGTTGGATTGGAAACCGCCTAGGTCAGTGGCGGAAATTCGAAGTTTTCTGGGTCTGGCCGGGTATTATCGAAGATTTGTGGAAGGATTCTCTTTTATCGCAGCGCCTTTGACTAAGCTTTTAAGAAAAGGAGTCCCATTTGTTTGGTCAGAGAAACAGCAAGAAAGTTTTGATAAGCTAAGGAAGATTCTGACGGAAGCTCCAGTTTTGGTACAGCCTGAGGCAGGGAAATTGTTCACGGTTTATTGTGATGCGTCCCATAATGGTTTGGGATGTGTGTTGATGCAGGAAGGGAAGGTAGTGGCCTATGCATCCCGTCAGCTAAGACCGCATGAGGTTAACTATCCTACTCATGACTTGGAGTTAGCGGCAGTAGTCTTCACTTTGAAAATATGGAGGCACTACTTGTATGGGGAGAAATCGATAGTCTACATGGATCACAAAAGTCTGAGGTATCTTTTGACGCAAAGGACTTAAATTTGAGACAGCGCCGATGGATTGAACTGTTGAAGGACTACGACTGTTCAATTGAGTACCATCCAGGCAAGGCTAACGTGGTGGTTGATGCATTGAGCCGGAAGGTCGTGACAGACTTAAGGGCGATGTTTGCTCATCTCAGTCTATATGACGATGGAAGTCTTTTGGCAGAGCTGGAAGTTAAGCCGACTTGGATCGAGGAGATTAAGGGAAAGCAATTAGGGGATGACAGTTTAAACGCACGGAGGTTGCAAGTTCAAGATGGCAGTTTGGAAGGGTATGGTTTGACTGGTGATGGTGTGTTGTGCTTTCAAGGGCGGCCTTTCATACCGAATGATGTGGGATTGAGGCAAAGAATTCTTCAGGATGCACATAGCAGCCCATACGCTATGCATCCTGGAGGTAGCAAGATGTATGGAGATTTACGGAAGCAGTTCTGGTGGCCAGGGTTGAAGCGTGAGGTAACCGAATTCGTGAGAAGGTGTCTCACGTGTCAGCGAGTAAAGGCTGAACATCAGTTGCCATCTGGATTACTTCAACCAGTGAAGATTCCTCAGTGGAAATGGGAGAGGATCACTATGGACTTCGTCAGTGGGCTACCCCTCACGCCCAGCAAGAAGGACGCAGTTTGGGTGATTGTGGACCGTCTAACCAAGTCAGCTCACTTCATACCGGTAAGGGTGGACTATTCTCTTCAGAGGCTAGCAAAGTTGTATGTGGCTGAGATAGTAAGATTGCATGGTGTGCCAGTATCAATCATCTCAGATAGGGATCCGAGGTTTACGTCAAGGTTCTGGAAAGCGTTGCATCAGGCTTTGGGTACACGGTTGGATTTCAGTACAGCATTCCATCCACAGTCTGACGGGCAGTCGGAAAAGGTTATTCAGATTTTAGAGGACATGTTAAGAGGCTGCATTTTGGACTTCAGAGGTAGTTGGGAAGAGTTTTTGCCATTAGCTGAGTTCGCATACAACAATAGTTATCAGGCAAGCATTAAGATGGCACCATATGAAGCGTTGTATGGTAGGAGGTGTCGCACACCTACTTGTTGGACAGAGTTGGGTGAGCGACGGATGTTAGGACCGGAATTGGTTGCAGAAACTGAGGATAAGGTGAAGAAGATCCAAGCTCGGTTGAAAGAAGCCTCGGATAGGCAAAAGTCATATGCCGATCTCAAGCGGAGGGACATAGAGTTTGCCGTGGGAGACGAAGTTTTTCTGAAGGTCTCGCCATGGAAGAAAGTGTTAAGATTTGGGAAGAAGGGCAAATTAAGTCCAAGGTTCATTGGACCGTTTAAGGTGTTGAGACGAGTGGGACCAGTAGCTTATCGGCTCGAGTTGCCAGTAGAACTGAGTCAGATTCATGATGTGTTCCATGTCTCCATGCTTAGACGCTATCGTTCTGATCCATCACACGTCTTGGCAGTTGAGGAAGTTGAGGTGAGTCCAGATTTGACGGTGGAAGAGGAACCTGTGCAGATCCTAGATCGGGATGTAAAAGTTTTGCGTAGAAGGTCAGTTCCTTTAGAGAAGGTCCTATGGCGGAATCATGGCGTGGAGGAAGCTACGTGGGAGCCCAAGGATGCGATGCGGCAGCAATACCCCCAACTCTTCTGATCCAGGTAATTTCGGGGACGAAATTATTTTAAGGGGGTAGAACTGTAACATCCCGAATCGGGGGTTGTTGGAAATTATTTTTTTTATTTCTTTTATTTCATGTGTTGCTTGAATAAATACCTTTGTTAGGGTTGTTTTAGGATTTAGTCTTAAACCCGGGGAAATTCTATCATAGGGATACAAATTTATTTTAGTGCCTAAGGGAAAGGAGCTAGGCGAGATAAGGATTAAGAAAAAGTTTTGGAAGAGTTTGACATAAGAAAGCGAGTGGCAAAGTGGGTTGGGGCGCCACTTAAGGGCTTGGGGGCGCTAGGCTCGGGTTCGAATCACCATGGACGCAAGGGAGTTTGTTTTTGTTTTAGCGTTGAAGTAAGGGAGTGTTTAAAAGAAAATGCTGTCGAGTTATGTTACGAAAGGCATGTTAGAAGAGTGGCTGGAGGCTTAGGATTATTCCTTCAAGACTCGTGTTCGAGTCCTAACAGTAGCGCATGTGTGCGTTTTATTTTGTTTTGCGTGGAGACATGGAGCTAGCGGAGGAAGGTTTAAAACAAATATGCGATGCGCTTATGTCGCATGAAATCACTTAGCAGAGTGGCTAAGAGCGCAAGGAGGCTTCAAGAGGTCATGCGTTCGAGTAACGATTGTAGCGCATGAGCATTCTATTTTGCTTTTAGAAATAAACCGCCAGCGAAAGTAAGGCTTAAAAGAATTTTCAATGCGCCTGTTAGCATGAAATTCAAAGTGGCCGAGTGGTTAAGGACTGGGCTTGAGAGCTGCATCAAAGGGGACTAGCGTTCGAGTCCTGGAGTTCGCACTTAAAGAACTCTATTTTGCTTTTAGCGCTCAGACCTGGGAACTGGCAAGGTAAGGTTTAAAAGAAATTCTCGTCGAGACATGGCATGAAAGTCTCAGTAGCGGAAATGGCAGGACGCTTGGGCATGTTGCTTCAGATCTCGAGTTCGAGACTTTGAGGGCGCACTTGGTCTCTTTTATTTTTCATGCCGACGTGGGAAAGCCCTGCATGGCCCATGCACGCGTGAAACAAATGGGCAATTCTTTTATTTTATTTTATTTTTGTTGTTTCAAAGTTGTAAAAGCATGGGTTATTCTCTTTTATTTTATTCTTGAATGGTATTTGTTTGTTTGCTTATTTTAATGTATAAAAATAATGGATAAGTGATGAGAATGTTGGAAGATGGCCGGCCTTGGTTTGGTAAAAAGAGAAACATGGTTATTGATCTTTTATTTTATTAAGAGATGGCAAGGTGAAGGAATAAATAATGTATT
This sequence comes from Gossypium australe, assembly GCA_005393395.2. Lineage (NCBI taxonomy): Eukaryota > Viridiplantae > Streptophyta > Magnoliopsida > Malvales > Malvaceae > Gossypium > Gossypium australe. The sequence goes on along the minus strand of CM016617.1, from coordinate 111,204,461 downwards.
TTAAAGGATGGGTTATTATTTTATGATGTATAGGAAATGGTGAGGTATGGGTTATATTTTTTAGTTTATTTTATGATGGGAAAAAGGATTAAACAATGTATTATTTCTTTTTCATGATGATGGGTCTTTTGCTTGGGGGAATGAAATTGTTGATGTATGCTTGGGGATGTTGACCGGCCTTGTGTTTGGCAAGGATAGGATGCATGGCCGAATTTCATATTGATTTTTCATTCATTCCTCTTTTGTGGTCTTGGCCGAAAATGAGAAAGAGAAAGAGTTTGAGCTGCGATTTGGAGGGAATAGCAAGGGAGGTGGCCATTGTTTTGTTTTGCTTCCTCTTCTTTCCTTTTTGTTCTTGACCGATAGAGAGAGAAAGGAAGAGCAAGTTTGAGCTTCGAATTTGAAGAAAATAGAGAGTATTTTCATTTCAGCTAGCTCTTGTTCTTTCATTTCCTTCCCTTATTGTTTCAACTCGAAATCCTCCTCCTCCTATATTACTTCGTTTTTACTTGAAGCATGCCTTTGTTATGATGGCCGAATATGGTACATCCTAAGGTGGGGATTTCGGCTTGGAGTATTGACCGAATACTTTGCTTATTAGCCTTTTTTTTTTGCGTTTTTCTTTTCCTTTGGTCTTAGTAAGTGGTGAAGTCAAGTGTGTATTTGAAGGGCCTAGCTGAATCTCTTGGTAAGAACTCTCTCTCAATTTTCGGTTTTAACCCATCTCCCTCAATGCATGTCGAAAACATGAGTTAAGGTCCTTGTAAGGATCGGCCGAAGGGGTATAGGCCATATTAATTTGTAAATGTTTGCATGTGTAGCCGACACCAAGGAGTACTTTGGATTTTGATTCTTCGGAGGATCTCAACGAGTCAAACAATAACTTGGGATTTCGGTAAGCTTAGAAATAGTTAAGCATTTTCGGCCAAAGGCCATTCTTAGTATTTTTGAGTAACCGATTTATGCACTATGATTTTAGGAGGGGACTAATTGGCTAGAAATCAGAAGTTTCGGGTTTTGAAATCACGTTGGTTCGTGCTAATCAAGGTTCGGCCTAAGGCCCTATTCTGTTATAATATGACCGATCCTTTGGATTTGTTAGTTAATCAATGAGACCCCCTTATTAATAACCTATAGTGGCCGAATATAGGTGCAATACGGGAATACGGTTCGAGACTTTTGTGATATCAGATAGCTTCGCGATTTCTCTTTAGATCTCCGATTAAATAGGTGTGTAAGCTCTTACACACTTTATTAGTATAGATTATTATCATGATGATATTTATAACCTCTCATGTAGTAATTTTGCCTTGTGGGCATAAGCTTGGTTTTCGGGTGAGTCCCCTATTACTCGATCTATGATATATGTTGTGTATGCCATCATATGCTGTTAAATGCTATGCTATATACAAATGCATGATATATGGGATCATGATACTTGTTATGTGAGCATGATGATGGTGGGATTGATGAGAGGAAGTAATAATCGTGTCGACGGACACCAGTGGTTTGGTACCACATTTCGTGACTACGGTCACCAGAGGTTTGGCACCTCCAGAGGTTTGGCACCTCATAGCGTCTCGTCCCTGTGGATTAATTCCACCGTGGGTTGGCCCCACATTTGAGATACGGGATCGACGCCAGTGATTTGGTATCACACGATAGGTTGGCCCCATCATTTGATTGTGACTTCGGGTCACCAGTGGTTTGGCACCACCAGTGGTTTGGCACCACAAGTATTGACGGATACCGTGACTTTAAGTCACCAGTGGTTTGGCACCACAAGTATTGACGGATATCGTGACTTTAAGTCACCAGTGGTTTGGCACCACCAGTGGTTTGGTACCACACGGGGTAGAAAAAGGAGCATGGATGGCTAGGTTGGGTTGCATAATTGCATGTCATACTAATATCTTGTGTATGAGTGGTATTTTCGGGTTGGGGATTTACACACTGAGTCTTGGTGACTCACCCCTTCCCATATCATCTTGCAGGTGAGTAGAGCGCGGATACGGAGCCGGGGAGAACTCGAGGCGGCCATGTTTGTTTTGTGGACTTGAAATTTTATTTTGCCCCGCTTTAAGTTTATTATTCACTAAAATTCGATTGGGTTGTAATATGGCCGCTTATTATTTTGGATGTTTAGGTAGTTGTTTTTACTTTATTATATAACTGATGAACTTATGAACTGTTAAGCAAATCGGTTAAGAGTAACGTTTTCAAAATAAGTACTCGTATGCGTTTTCAAAAAAATGTTACCATCGGGTAACAAAAATTTCTAAGTTATTGATAACTCTAATGTTCTAAAAATTTAAATGATCAAATGGTTTCAAAGGAAGAAAGGGTTTTCAACTCAATCATATTTATCAAATCAACCCACTTGAGTTTTAGCAAAATACCGTTTTATACCCTTAACAAATTTTTGAACTTCTACTATTAGTCCAAACATTTCAAACTCCTTTTTACTCCGTGACATACCAGATTCGGTCAAGGCTTACGGGCCGGGTTTGGGGTGTTACAGAACTGGTACCGGGAACATCGCTGATATCTACAGCTCCTTACAAAATGGCTCTGACAGAATTGAAAGAGTTGAAATCTCAGTTACAAGAGTTAACAGATAGAGGTTTTGCACGACCAAGTTTTTCGCCCTAGGTTGCGCCAGTTTTGTTCGTAAAGAAGAAACATGGGTCGATGAGAATGTGTATTAACTATTGACAGCTCAACAAGGTTACAATAAAGAACAAGTATCCTTTGCCAAGAATTGATGATTTTTTTGATCAGTTAAATGGGGCAACAGTGTTTTCGAAGATTGATTTGAGATCAGATTATTATCAGTTGAGAGTTAATGACTCAGATGTGCCAAAAACTGCATTTAGAATGAGGTACGGACATTGAGAATTTCTTGTCATATCTTTTGGATTGACTAATGCTCCTTGAGTTTTTATGAATTTGATGAATCAGATCTTTAGACCGTATTTAGATAGATTTGTTATTGTGTTCATTGACGACATTCTGATCTATTCTCGAGATGAGTCTGAGCATGCTGAGCATTTGATAATTGTGCTTCAAAACTTGAGAGATAAGCAACTGTATGTTAAATTTAGGAAATGTGAGTTTTAGCTCAGAGAAGTCAGATTTTTAGGGCACGTTGTTTCAGCGAAAGGTATTAGAGTTGATCCGAGCAAATTTTCAGTGTTGTTGACTAGAAAACCCTGAGAAATGTATTTGAAGTTAGAAGTTTTTTGGGGTTAGCTGGTTATTATCGACGTTTCGTTAAAGGGTTCTCGACGATTGCTACACCTATAACCAGATTACTATAGAAAGATGTGAAATTTGAGTGGTCTAAGAAATGTCAACAGAGTTTCGATCAGTTGAAAGCATTATTAATTGAAGCACCAGTTTTGGTTCAACCTGAGTCGAGTAAGAAGTTTTTGATTTATAGCGACACATCATTGAATGATTTAGACTGTATTGATGCAAGAAGGAAAACTTATAGCTTATGCCTCCAAGCAGTTAAACCCGCATGAAAAGAATTATCTGATGCATGATTTAGAATTGGCTGCTATTGTATTTGCATTATAGACATCATTTGTACAATGAAAAATGCCACATCTATACCGATCACAAGAGTTTGAAATACCTAATGACTCAGAAAGATTTGAATTTGCGGCAACAAAGATGGCTAGAGTTGTTGAAAGATTACGAGCTAGTGATTGATTATCATCCGAGGAAAGCGAACGTAGTCGCGGATGCTTTAAGCAGAAAATCATTGCTTGCCTTGAGAGCAATGAATACACAGTTGACATTATCTAATGATGGTTCAATTTTAGCTGAGTTAAAGGCTAAATAAGTATTTCTTCAGCAAATTTGTGAAGCTCAAAAATGTGATAGTGAACTGCAAGCTAAAAGAGTGCAATGCGAGTCGACTAGTGATTCAGAGTACCAAATCGGATTTGATGATTGTTTGATATTCCGAGATAGAATCTGTGTACTGAAAAATCCAGATTTGATACAGAAATTTTTATACAAGGCACATAGTGATTGTTTATCCGTTCATACTGGAAGTACTAAGATGTACAATGATCTGAAATAGTTATTTTGGTGGTCGGGCATAAAATGAGATATTTCAGAGTTTGTATCGAGATGTTTAATTTGTCAACAAGTGAAAGCTGAACACCAAGTACGATTGGGACTACTTCAGCCAGTTATAATGCTAGAGTGGAAATGGGATAGAGTTACGATGGATTTCGTATCAGGATTGTCCCTAACTTTGAAAAAGAAAGATGTTGTATGGGTTGTAGTTGATAGATTAACGAAATCGGTGCATTTTATACCAATACGTACAAACTATTCACTCGATAGATTAGCTGAATTGTACATTGCTGAGATCGTTAGATTGCACGGAGTGCTAGTTTTGATTATTTCGGATAGGGATTCGAGGTTTACGTTGCAATTTTGGAAGAAATTACAAGAAGCTTTGGGTACAAATTTCAACTTTAGTACTGCATTTCATCCACAAACTGATGGTTAGTGTAACAGCCCAAATCGGGACCACAAATCCAAGCCAAAAATAAAATTTATTTTTATTTTATTATATGGTATGTATTATAATAGATATGACATGTGAAAATTTTGGTACGAAAATTTTATCGATTGAGTGATTAATTACGAGAAGGACTAAATCGCATAAAATGCAAAAGTTGAATTCTAGTAGCTATAAGGATTAAATAGCTATGGAATTCAAAACTTAAGGTTCTTATATGGTAATTAGACCATTAAGAAAAGTATGTAGATTTTTCTTGGTGAATCATCCATGGAATTATGAAAAAAGGGAAAGGACTAAATTGGAAAGTGAAAATTTTAATTAATTAAAAGATGATAGATATCATCTTATTTTCTCATCTTCTTCCCCAAAATAAAACGTGGAAACCCTAGGAGAGAGAGAAGAAACTTTCATGGCCAAATTGGGCAAGTTTCCTTATCCCGTTTATAGTAATTTGATATTTTTGGAATCGGGATAGCCTAAACTATCTATTTGGGGGATTAAATTGAAAAGTTATCAAGATATGATGTAACATCCTGAATTAGGGACTTTGCATTTAATATGTTCATGTATGTATGCTATGCTCGATGTGTTAATTTGGTGTGTTTGGGGGTCCAGGGAAGGCTCGGGGTTAAGCCGAAGCTTTGGCCAAAATTTTAATTTTGGGCACTTTAGGGGAGAGCTAGTTGAGGCAGTGATGCAGGTAAGTAACGCCACAAGGGAAGCAGTGAGGGAGTAGGTTTGAGTCGCACAATTTGCTTTTTAGGAAATTCTTTTGGTGTCTGGAAGGAAGGAGGTGGAGTTCGGCTAGAACACTTCAAGGGGGAGTGTTGAATGGGTCAAACAATTCAAATGTGTGGCCATGAGAGGAAGAGGGAGTTTGAATTATTCAAACTATTTTGAGTGAGTGAACAAGAGTGAATTTAGGAGGAAAATATGGGATTGAGGGTTGGTGAAGGTAGTGGCCAAATTTTGGATACTTGAGGAAGGGGGGAAGAAATCGGTTTGACTTGTAGTGGGTGTGCCGAAAATCAATTAGGGTCATAAGCATTTCGGTTCTCTAGAAGTGCATGCGGTTTTGAAGAGTGTGGGTGCCTAAATTTTGAGGTGATAAGTAGCTAAATATTGAGAGTTCTTTTCCTTTTGGCATTTGGTGTTCTTCATATTGGCAACTTATGATTCTTTTCTTTGAATAGTCAAAACCCCATAAGGTCTTTGTTCATTCTTTATTTAGGCAAAACCAAAACCTTCTCCCCCTCTTTAGCATTTTTGGCCGTGTGTGCATTGCTTCATCACCCAAAAGCCGAACCCTCCTACCATTTCTTTTTCATGATACCTCTTTTACTCAATTGCTTTTTCAAGAGCCGAACCTCAACTCTCTTTCTTGCTCTCTATTATTTTCTTTCTTTCTTTTGTTCATATTCGTGGCACATCTCTTAATCATCTGAAACCGAAACCTCTTACCACCTACACCATCTCATTATTTTCATCTCATTTGTTCTCCTTAGTCGAATCTTAATTTCTTACCCTGATAATTCACCTTTTATTCCCTCATCTTGTCAAGCCGAAACCTATTCTCTTTTTCTTCACTTTATGTTGATTCTCATTTTTCTTTTGGCTGAATCTCCTTGTGTATTCATCTCATTCATTCGTTCTTATCTCAGAAGATTGTCGTCACTTTGTTCGCTAACCTTCTCAATTGGATTCTCCTTAGTGTGGTAAGTATTCTTTTTCCCTTTCAATTCTCTCTTCTCTCTTTTTGGTTGCCGAAGACATTAACCTTGTTATTTCTTTTAAACCTAATCTTACATGGTATTTATTTAGGTACTTAATCGGTGCCTTAATCCAAGCCTTATAGTCCCCGGGTTTTGTCGATCTAGGTAAGGAATCTTTACATATTGAGCGTATATCCTTATTTTTCTCTGCTCCGATACCTTAATCTGATCTATTGACCAAGATCTCTTTCATGGACTCAAATACCAGCCAAGCAAAGGAAGGGGTTGGACCCGTAGTCCCAGCCCCTAAGTTCAAAAAGCGAGCGGTGTCTGGGGTTCGAGATTGGCCACCGGGTTGTGGACCGGCTTCAGAATAGAATAGTAGGCAAATAGCAGTCGTTCATGCTTACGATAGTGTCGACATAGAAAGCATAATATTGCGTGTTATCAGGTGTGTAAATTCCACACTCTGTTATTAGTTTGTGTTATTAACTGTATGGCCTGAAAAGCCGGAAAGACTGTGTAGACAGTCGTAATACCCTTGTAGGTAAGGCTAGGGATGCCAGGTACGTGACTTTAACGTTCCCTTTATGAGTATGGATGTATGTGGTAATCTATTACTTTGCTTGATAACATGTTGCATTCATTATGATATGTATGTTATGCATGGGCTTGGATTATGATGTGAAAAGGGAAGAATTTGAGACTGTCACGGTAGTTTGGTACCACAAGTGGGTTGGCCCCACATATATCTGATTTAATGACCATGTCTCGGTGGCTTGGTGCCACGGTGGTTTAATACCACGTATATACGATTTAGTGACTCGTCCCAATGGTTTGGTACCATAGTGGGTTGACCCCACATATATATTCATTAGGGATTGTCACGATGGTTTGATACCACGGTGGGTTGGCCCCACGTATGTTAATAGTGACTCTGTCACGGTGAGCTAGTATCACGGTGGTCTGGAACCACGGGTGGTTTGGTACCACGTATGAGGCGTGTAGCGGATGGATGGTTGATTGTAGAAATCCCCACGGTGTGATGGGATGGTACGGGTGGTGTGTAGAGGATGGAAAAACTAGGTTGGGCTGGGACATGTTGCATTCATTTCTTTCGTATGCCATCTTGAGTGGGCTAAGGCCCAATATGTGATTGTGGGCTATGAGTCGTTTATGTGATATAGGGGATTTACACACTGAATCTTGCTGACTCATCCCTTTTCTTAACCTTGCAGGTAATCAGTAGATTGTAGATCTGGGAGCGAGGCAGACTCGTGGAGGCCATAAAAATGTTTCTTTTCGTAAACTCGTTCGTTTCTACAAACTATTTTAATTGGGGATTTTTGTTATGTAATAAGGTCTTTCTAAGTTAATATTTGGTTTTTATTATTTATTATTTATTTAAGATTTGTCACTATTATGTTTTAACCATGAAAGTGAATATGGGATTTTCAAAATACGAGTAACGTAAAACAATCGTTTTCTTTCAAGTATCACCAAATATAGCGAATATTCAATTAACACAAATTTGAAATTTTTCTTAAACGACATATCACTGTTTTCAAAATATCACCGTAATCAAAAAGTTTTCAAACTTACGATATTTTCCTAAATTCAACAAAAAATTCATTTTTACTTTACCCTGTGACATACCAGATCTGGTCGTAATGTCTAGACCGGGTTTGGGGTGTTACAATTTTGGTATCAGAGCCTATGTTGCAAAACTCGGCTGTGGAATGGGTTCAACAAGGATTTATAAAGTGGATTTAAAATGTTATTTAAGGAAATATTTTAGTTGGAGTATGGCACCCGAGTCTATCGACACCCGATCCACGCGGTAAGTGTTCTAATTGTTGGTTGTTTTGCATGAAACAATTATGTTGTGTTATGACTACTAGTATTAAGAGAACCAAACTTTAGAGATTGAAACCTCTAGGTATAGATATGAATCCGCAAGAATTACTTCTTAATGCTATTTCTCATAAAACTGTTCAGTATTAAATAGTTAAAGAATGTACTAATTCATAAAACTCTTAATCAGATTAAGTTGTATCGGTAGCCATGAGTACTAGGGGACGTGGACGTGCTGTGCGCGACCGTGGTAGAGGCTGAGGTGTTGGGTTTGAACCCTCGGAATCGGGACATGGGTCAGGAAATGAGATGCCAGTACCGCCAGCTACGGAAGCAGGTTTTCAGGATCAAACGGGCAGAGACGATGCGGTGTCTCAGGTACTGTTGCGAGTTTTGGAGAGGGTTGCTGGAGCGAGCACAGGATCAGTGGCTCGAAAATCTGTGTCTGAACGACTTCGAGCCAATGGAGCAGAAATGTTTAGGGGTGTGTCTAGTGTAGCTCCTAATGTAGCCGAGTATTGGCTAGAAGCAATAGAGCGCATTATGGATGATCTTGATTTTACGATGGAAGAGAAGTTGAAAAGAGTTGTGTCTCTTCTACGGGACGAGGCGTATCAATGGTGGCTGACGGTCAGGGATGGTGCAATGGCTGACCGTATTACCTGGGATTTCTTTAAGGCAGCATTCCAGGGAAAGTACATCGAATCGAGTTATGTGGATGCGCAACGTAAGGCATTTCTGAATTTGGTTCAGGGAAATAAATCGGTGGCTGAGTATGAGGCGGAATTCTTACGTCTAAGTCGTTATGCCCGGGGTATTGTTGCTACAGACCATGAGCGTTGTGTTTGGTTTGAGGATGGTCTGAGGGATGATTTGCGAGTGCTGATAGCTCCACAACGAGAAAGAGAATTTGCTATTTTAGTGGAAAAGTCTAAGATAGCCGAGGAAGTGAAGCGGTCCAAAAAATAGAATCAGGATAGGGATAGAGGTAGAGGTAGAAATAAAAGGAATTTTGGATCGTCGGGATCAGCTGGGCGTTTTCAGAAAAGACTAGGTTGGATGGGCCGAGTCGAGTTGCAAGACCTATTGTTGATAGTCAGCCTCAGAGGTGTACTCGATGTGGTAAATTTCAATTGGGCGAGTGTTGGACGAGTAACAGAGGATGTTTCAGGTGTGGGTCTACTGATCATCGGGTGAGAGACTGTCCACAGGAACTGGGAAGAGTGCGACTAGTAGGTCAGGATTATGCTCAGCCGGGTAGAGGTGGTTAGCAACCGCAGAGAGGTCGTGGTCCAGCCAGGGGAGGTAATGGTTTCGATCGGGATCGTGGAACACCAGGTAGAGGTGCAGAGAGTACTGATGCGAGACAACCGGGGTTGGTCTGTGCAGCTAGACACCGAAAGGAGGGCGATGCATCGGATGTCATAACCGGTACGTTCTTAATTTTTGGATTGCCTTTTTCTGCATTGATTGATATTGGGTCAACACATTCCTATGTTGCTAGTGTGGTATCTAGAACTTTAAACATAGACTCTGAGATTGCTTCTATGGAGATGACTGTACTTAGCCCTTTAGGACAATCTGTAGTGGTGAACAAACTCTTTAGGGATGTACCTCTAGAAGTTCAGGAGATGGTTTTCTCGGCTGATCTGATGGAACTGTCATTCGGGGAGTTCGATTTAATCTTAGGTATGGATTGGTTGGTAAAACATCGAGCAAACTTGGATTGTGCTGCTAAGCGCATGGTGTTAAGGACTCCGGAGGATGATGAAGTTTTAGTGATAGGAGAAAGGAGAAACTATTTGTCTAATGTAGTGTCTGCTTTAAGGGCAGAAAGAACGATGAGGAAAGGATGTGAGGCATTCTTAACTTTTGTTCGGGCTCTGGAAGCCAAGGAGCTAACCGTAGGAGATGTTAGAATTGTGAAGGAGTTCTCTGATGTTTTCCCAGAAGAACTTCCAGGATTACCTCCGGATCGTAAGGTGGAATTCGGTATTGATCTTCTTCTGGGAGCAGTGTCAGTGTCTATTGCCCCATATAAAATGGCGCCGAAGGAGTTAGTGGAACTGAAAGCGCAGATTCAAGAACTGTTGGATCGGGGTTTTATCCGACCGAGTGTGTCACCTTGGGGAGCGCCGGTGCTATTTGTTAAGAAGAAAGATGGGTCAATGCGGATGTGCATCGACTATAGGCAGTTGAACAAGTTGACGATCAAGAATAAATACCCGTTGCCGAGGATTGACAATCTATTCGATCAATTGAGGGGGGTTCAGTCTTCTTAAAGATAGATTTGAGGTCAGGATATCATCAGCTTAAGGTCAAGGAAGTGGATATTCACAAGACGGCATTTCGTACTCACTACGGTCACTATGATTTTCTAGTGATGCCATTTGGGTTGACCAATGCACCAGCAGCGTTTATGGACATGATGAACCGGGTATTCCAACCCTACCTGGACCAGTTTGTTGTGGTATTTATAGACGATATCTTGGTCTATTCAAGATCGGATGAGGAGCATGATTCGCATCTTCTGGTAGTTTTGCAAATCTTGATGGAGAAACAATTGTACGCCAAATTCAGTAAGTGCGAATTTTGGCTAAGTGAAGTTACTTTTCTAGGCCATGTTGTGTCGGCAGAGGGGATTAGAGTTGATCCCCAGAAAATGGAAGCTGTGTTGGACTGAAAGCCGCCTAAGTCGGTGGCGGAAGTTCAGAGTTTTCTTGGGTTGGCTGGGTATTACAGAAGGTTTGTTGAGGGATTCTTGTTAATTACGGCACCATTAACTAAGTTGTTGTGAAAAGGAGTACCGTTTGTCTGGTCTGAGAAGCAGCAGGAAAGTTTTGAGAAGCTAAAAAGAATCTTGACTGAGGCTTCAGTGTTGATACAGCCTGAGGCTGGGAAGGAGTTTGTTGTTTACTGCGATGCGTCACACACAGGATTGGGATGTGTGTTGATGTAGGAAGGGAAGGTGGTAGCATATGCGTCTCGGCAGTTAAGACCACATGAGATGAATTATCCCACACATGATTTGGAATTGGCAGCAGTTTGGCTTGAAGATCTGGAGACATTATCTGTATGGGGAGAAGTTCGTCATTTATACAGATCACAAGAGCCTAAAATATCTCCTTACCCAGAAGGAGTTGAATTTAAGGCAGAGGAGGTGGATCGAATTGTTAAAGGAATATGATTGCTCGATCGAATACCATCCAGGTAAAGCAAACATGGTGGCGGATGCATTAAGTCATAGGGTGATCTCTAATTTGAGAGCAATGTTTGCTCATCTTAGCTTATACGATGATGGAAGTCTATTAGCTGAGCTTCAAGTGAAGCCTTCTTGGGTTAGTCAGATTAAAGAGAAGCAGTTGGTTGATGAGTTGTTAAAGTCGAAGTTTTAGTTGATGGCAGGTGGGGGAATAACGGATTTCAGTATGAATAGTGATGGGCTATTATGTTTTCGAGGAAAAAATTGCATGCCAAAGGATCCTGAGTTGAGATGTAAGATTTTACAAGAAGCGCATAGCAGCCCATACGCTATGCATCCTGGAGGAAGTAAGATGTATCGGGATCTGCGAGAACAGTTTTGGTGGTCGGGACTGAAGCGGGAGATAACTGAATTTGTGAGCAAATGCTTGATGTGTCAACAAGTGAAAGCAAAACATCAGTTGCCTTCGGGGTTATTACAGCCGATGAAGATTCCACAGTGGAAATGGGAGAGGATCACGACGGACTTTGTTAGTGGGCTACCTCTTACGCCTACTAGGAAGGATTCGGTATGGGTGATTGTCGACCGGTTGACGAAGTCCGCTCATTTCATACCGGTTCATGTTAACTACTCTCTACAGAAATTAGCTAAGTTGTATGTAGCAGAAATTGTGAGGTTGCATGGGGTACCCGTGTCTATCAAATCTGACAGAGACCCCAGTTTTACATCGAGGTTCTGGAAGGCGTTACATCAAGCATTGGGTACAAGATTGGATTTCAGTACAGCATTTAATCCACAGTCTGATGGACAGTCTGAAAGGGTGATCGCTGTAAAATCAGAGTTTTAAATATTTATAAAAGAATGATCAAACCTGGAGACTAACTCTGACAACGATATTAAGTCAAGTGTACCTATCGAACAATAGTATAGCTAGGCAAGACCGGTATCGAACCCAAAGGAACTAAAAGTATTAATACTCACTTTCTTTTTATTATTTAGTCTTAAAGTTAGAGTGAAGATTAAACTAGATTGACGATAGCTAAACTAAAGACACAAAGACAAGAAGATGAATTGGAAAATAACTTTGAGGAAAAACTTAATTGATTTTGATGATACCCTCGGGAAGAATCCACCTAGACTTCTCCTAATTATCTAACCCTAAATTATATGATCTCTTTTACTTAGCTTGATCCGTGAGACTCCCTAACCTATATTAAACCTTCTCTCAAAGCGAATAACGTCTAACCCTAGGTTAATTAGTGGAACTCTTGTTCGCTTATAATAACCCCCTAAGATAGTAGTAAATCGATCAATGGACTCCCATATTAGGTTTCACCCTAATCCGGCAAAATCTCGTAACCTTATCTCTAGGCGTTCGATCAACTCCGCTTAATTATGTTAGATCTTCTCTTAGGCAGGGTCTATTCCTCCTCCACCTAAGCACATTAGATTTAGATTAAGCAACATAATTAAGAACAAAAAGTAATTCATCATATAACTTGAAAATCAAATAATAAAATCCATCTAGGTTTCATCTCCTTCAGGTATCTGAGGGGTTTAGTTCATAACGAAATAAAAAACCATCGCAAGAGAAAAGATAAAACAAAACATAAGGAAAATCCTAAAACCCCCTGAAGGAATCGAAGGAGAATTCCGCCGTCTTGAGTATAATTCCGGCTTCTTAGGATGGATCAACTGGCTATCCTTCTCGTTATTCCCTAACTCTGACCTTCTCGGCTTGGCTCCTTGGCCTCGCTTTTGCCCCCTCAAACTGGCGATACTTGGGACTTATTTATAGGCTCTTGGAACGCGATTCTTTCTCCCTAAGTATCCTTTTCCGACTAAAATTGCTCTGTCCAGCGCCAGAGGCACGGCCATGTCACACGCCCGTGTGAATCGAGACCTGACCATGTTTGAATTTCTCTTGAGGCACGGCCGTGTGTGATGGGGTTGAGGCCGTGCTCTAGGTGTTCATCGAGGCACGGCTGTGTGTGCTTTGGGTCAGGCCATGTCGATTTCGTTCAAAAGCCCATTTACTTCGTTTTAAGCCCGTTTTGTGTTCTTTTCATCCTCGGGTGCTTTCCTGAGTATAAAACATGAAAAGAAAGGATTACAAGCACCTTTTTATATAAAACAAGGGATAAATCGTCCAAAACCATATTAAATGTGGGATAAAAATATGTTACTTTTACGGTTTACCAAATATCCCCACACTTAAGCTTTTGCTTGTCCTCAAGCAAAATTCTCAACTTTCAATTAAAACGAACTTTCCATGATCTGTAATTCTTATCAACAATGTCTTATCCTAATTCATAAAAGATTCAGGCATGGATGATTTGATTCAAAGCGTCCTAAAGATTCAAACGAGATAAGTCATAATTTTGTACTTTGAAAATATAGGTGTCTTCCCTCTTTTAAATAACTACCTATCTAATTCAAAATTGACAAGGATTGATATCCTTACTTAGGATTCACTCAAATCACTCTAAAGTGTTTAAGGTTCAGAAAAAGATCACTCATAAGTTGAACCTGAAAAGTTAATCCCATAGGCTTGCCTGAAAATCAAATCTCCACCACTGTAATATGAGATGACAAACAGATCAAAAGGTCTTTGTTAGGGTTGTAACAGGGCCAGGTTTAAAGGTGTGGAAAAAGGCTGAATTAGAAGGTTAGAATCGAGATTGACTAGAGAAGTTACCTAACTAGAAAAAATGCACTTAATCTTAAATACTAATACAACGAGCTTTTTCCTTGAGGATTGGATTTTGAACATGCAAGCTCTCTTAATCGTAGGACTAATAATGAATATACCTTTTTTTTCAAGAACAAACTAAGTACTAGTAATAAATAATTTTTACAACTGGAATATTAAAACATAGTTAGGAAACTTGTTTAACATCAAATCTCGACAAAAAGGTAGTTAAAAGAATTGGTGATAACAAATACAAAGGGATTTTAGTTAAAATTAGTAGGTGAGTCAATAAAAAGGGTTGTTAGGCTCAACGGGGTTCACTAGGGGTTAATTATAAAGGTAAGCTTTTTAGTGGGATTAGTGGGTTAAAACCTAGGTGCCTTTATCATCTCGGTATATCAAATCATAATTGTGGTCTTGACATGTATAAACAAGGCAAGTTCTAGAATAACAGTTCATAATTGACACACTCATAATCAAAAAATGAGCATGAAAAAGAATGTATGCTCTATAAGGTTCAAATACTCACAAAAATTATGGGTGTTTTGACATCATCCTTATAAATTTTAAATTTTAAGGTAGCATTTCAATTTAGGTCAACAACCTAGCAAAAATTTCTAATTCATGAAAAACAAACTTATCATGCTTGATTCTCTAGTATTCTTTGAATTAAACATCAATGTATAATTAACTATGACTTATTCTAAAACATGCCAATAATTATCACAGATCATTAGAAATTTCATCTTAATTAGTAATATGACAATTTTGCATAAAAACAAGACTAAATCAGGGATTTGAGAATAATGAAAATGGTTAGGTCTTTTTACCCTCCCCCCCCCACATTAAGATGTACATTGTCCTCAATGTTCAAAGACAGATAATGCATTTATATTCAAAATCAAAAGGGAGGGGATAGAATACTCCCTGAGGTGTGGACTGTTTGGAGGAGGGCCGGGGTCGTGGAGGTTATGGTGGAGGGGGTGGCAATTACGGCGAAGGCGTCGGTATGGTGGTGGTGGTGGTTCCCGAGCTCTGGGGAACTCATGCAGGATCAGCCAGGGGTTTTTGAAACTTAATATAAATAAACTAAAGATAAATTTAAAGAAAAGCAAGCTAAAGTGAAGGAGACTAAGAAGAAAACTGAAATGAAAAGAAAATACTAATGGACTATAGAGTCCTTATTAAGGGATGGTTCGCAAGGTGGGAATCAATGCTAAGATTGGGGATATGGTGGCGGTGGTGAGAGTGGTGAGGTTGTTGTGGTGGTCGTCGTGATTCCCTAGCAGCTTCGTGAACCTGACATTAAGAAAGTAAAAGAAAATTAAACGAAAACAGCAGTAGTGAAACTTAGATGGGGAAAATAAAAGGGAAGAGTAGGAAATTGAAGCAAGAGAGAAAGAAAAGATAAAAAATAATTGGTCTCAAAGACCCTTGGCTTGTTGTTGAGACGAAGCTGCCGACATGAACTCATGTTGATCATTTTTTGTTAAGGAGTCTATGCGTAGCTTCTTCCGCTTCTTCGGCATGGTGTTGTTTTGCTCAATGATCTAGTGTCTTGAAGGGTCTGAGACTGAAAAGAGTGAAAAGGAGAGGAAGAATTAGATGGAGGGAAGGAGAAGAGGTGAGGGGTTTAAATAAGATTTCAAATTCTGGGCTCCCCCACGATCGTGGTCATAGGGTGTCTCGATTTACACGACCACCTCACACGGCCGTGTTATAGGTGGTGTTGTCACGCTTGTGGCCGTGCCTGATCCTTCCATGCCCGTGCCTATGAAATCTTTCCTTTTGGCACGGTCATTCTCCACGAGCGTGTCCCCTCCGTGTTCGATAAGTTAGTGGCTTCACACGGTTTCCAGCATGGGCATGTTCTGTCCGTGTATACAAGTCAGTGTCTTCACACGTTGCTAGCACGGGCATGCCTTTTCTGTCGATGCCCGTGGGGAGGGTTTGTTGGATCCGTGACGTTGGGGAGGGTGGTTGGGCTGACTGCACGGCCTGTGTCCTGTCAGTGTGATGGTTTAGGTGGTCCACACGGCCATGGACACGGCCGTGTGGGCTAGAAAACCTGTATATTTTTGTTAGTGGAAAAAGGAAAAATAGAAGAAAAAAGAAAGGAAAAACAAGGTTAGTGCTCGGGTTGCCTCCCGAGAAGCGTTCGTTTATAGTCTTAAGCTAGACGTCCTCGTGTTTTGAAAATTTTAGGGAGGTTTAAAACTTTGAATATCTTCCCTCGTACTTACTGTTTTATTCTTTTGGCAAGGTTGAAATCGAGAAGTGTTTACTTTATAAGTGCCGAATTTTGGATTCCTTACCTCGACTATTCCGTTTGGGAAGATATCATGTACCTTGAGAAGGATTTCTCCCTTTTCCTTCAGGTCTGTTGTGGGGATGTGAGACTCGGTTTTATCTAACATATCCTAGTTTCCTATTTTAAAGTGATTTGATGTCCCCACGAGCTCTCCTAGTGGTTCCTCCGGTTTTTCTTTGTGTGATGTCGGTTCTTCCTCGTGTAATTCTTCATCGACTGTTGTCCTGGCCGAGTCGAGAGCTTGAAGATTGATCGATTCATCTCCTACACGAAGTATGAGCTCACCTGTAGCAACATCAATTTTAGTCCTGGCAGTTGCTAGGAATGGTCTTCCTAAAATTAAGGGGATTGAGTTATCCTCATCCATGTCTAAGACAACAAAGTCTACTGGGAAAACAAATTTATCGATTTTGACAAGAACATCTTCGATGATACCCCTAGGAATTCTAACAATTTTATCAGCTAGTTGTATACTCATCCTAGTTTGTTTGGGCGTCCCTAGACCTAATCGTTTAAACAATGAGTAAGGCATGACGTTTATACTTGCCCCTAGATCAGCTAACGCATTATCAATATGCAGGCTACCAATTAAACATGGAATTGTAAAACTCCCTGGATCTTTTAGTTTCTGTGGTAGTCTGTTTTGTAGCATCGCCGAGCATGTTGCGTTTAGTTCCACATAGTGCTCTTCATCTATTTTGCGTTTGTTGGTCAAGAGTTGTCTTAAAAATTTTCTTGAATCTGGCATCTGAAAAAGAGCTTCAAGAAGAGGTAAGTTAATATGTAATTTCTTTAAAAGTTTAAGAAACTTACCGAACTGTTCCTCTGAATCATCTCTTTTTAAAGCTTCAGGGTAAGGTATGCGAGGTTGGTATTCTTTAATTACTGGTTTTGGCTTCTCTTGTGATACCTCTGTTTTACCTTCGTCTATCTTCTTTTCTGGTATGGAATTTGGCTCAACCTATTCATTACTATCCTGAGATGTAATTGGTTGAATTTGCTCCTTAGGATTGACCTCAGTGTTACTTGGTAGACATCCTTCCTGTCGTTAACATTAGTTTTGCAAGTTGTTCGACTGCATTAGTCACTTCTTTGACTGATTTGGCAATTTCGTCGAGTCATCTCTCATTATTTTTGACTACTCTATCTGTTTCTTGAAGATGGTCCTCGAAGGTTGGTTTCTTTTCTTGTGGATATGGCTGATTTCAGAAGTTTTGAGGAGGTTGTTGCCTTTGATTTCCTTGTCCTCCCCATGAAAAATTTGGGTGGTTCCTCCAACCTGGATTGTAAGTATTACTATAAGGATTATTATTATTACCTATATAGTTCATTTGTTCATCTTCTGCTCCTGGTTGGTAGGGTGGGTACTCAGGATTCGCCACAGTTCCACTGGCATCGCACTGCATGACTGGATGTACCTGTGATGAACACAAATTATCAAGCTTTTTATTCATCATCTCCAGCTGTGTTGATAGCATGGTCATGGCGTTGATGTTGAAAACTCCTACCGATTTTGTCAGTTTGGTCCTCGAAGCTTGCCACTGATAATTGTTTAATGACATCTCCTCAATGAACTCGTAGGCTGCTTCTGGAGTTTTGTTGTTCAATGTTCCACCGGCAGCTGAATCTATAAGTTGTCTCGTTGAGGGATTTACACCATTGTAAAAGGTTTGGACTTGTAGCCACAAGGGTAGACCATGGTGTGGGCACCTTCTCAAGAGATCTTTGAATCTCTCCCATGCGTCGTAGAGCGTCTCTACATCCATATGCACAAAAGAAGAGATATCATTCCGTAATTTGGCCGTTTTGGCCGGTGGGAAATATTTCATCAAAAACTTTTCGGTCATTTGATCCCATGTAGTGATTGATCCTCGTTGTAGCGAGTTTAACCATTGTTTAGCTTTGTTTCTTAATGAAAAAGGGAATAACCGAAGACGTATGGCATTATCGAAACGCCATTTATTTTGAAGGTATCACAGAACTCTAAAAAGTTAGCTATATGCGTGTTTGGATCTTAGTCCTGCAAACCATCAAATTGAACAAACTATTGAATCATTTGTATTGTGTTAGGCTTTAATTCAAAATTGTTAGCAGATATAGTAGGCCTGACAATACTAGATTCTGCTCTTGTTAAATGTGGTTTCGCATAATTGAACATTGTACGTGGAGCGTTGTCGTCACCCATATCGCGTGGTAGTGGGTTGTTTTCGTCCATCCATTTAGTAGGATTGGATCTATCTTCTTCCTCTCTTTCCGTATAATCTAGGGCTCGCCTGGTTTCTCGACGATTCCTACGAGCGGTAGCTTCGATTTCGTTGTCGAATACCAAAGGTCCTCTTGGGTTCCTTCTAGTCATAAACTAGAGGTACCTGTTGGAAAGGAATGAAAGAAAATTTCAGCAAACAAAAATAAAAAAAAATAAATTGCAAGAAATAAAAATTAGGACTAAAGTAATAAAAATAGAGTTTTCTTAATATTTTAGTTCCCGGCAACGACGCTAAAAACTTGATCGCTGTAAAATCAGAGTTTTAAATATTTATAAAAGAATGATCAAACCTGGAGACTAACTCTGACAACGATATTAAGGCAAGTGTACCTATCGAACAGTAGTATATCTAGGCAAGACCGATATCGAACCCAAAGGAACTAAAAGTATTAATACTCACTTTCTTTTTATTATTTAGTCTTAAAGTTAGAGTGAAGATTAAACTAGATTGACGATAGCTAAACTAAGGACACAAAGACAAAAAGATGAATTGGAAAATAACTTTGAGGAAAAACTCAGTTGATTTTGATGATACCCTCGGGAAGAATCCACCTAGACTTCTCCTAATTATCTAACCCTAAATTATATGATCTCTTTTACTTAGCTTGATCCGTGAGACTCCCTAACCTATATTAAACCTCCTCTCGAAGAGAATAACGTCTAACCCTAGGTTAATTAGTGGAACTTTCGTTCGCTTATAATAACCCCCTAGGATAGCAGTAAATCGATCAATGGACTCCCATATTAGGTTTCACCCTAATTCGGGAAAATCTGATAACCCTATCTCTAGGCGTTCGATCAACTCCGCTTAATTATGTTAGATCTTCTCTTGGGCAGGGTCTATTCCTCCTCCACCTAAGCACATTATATTTAGATTAAGCAACATAATTAAGAACAAACTAAATAATTTATCATATAACTTAAAAATCAAATAATAAAATCCATCTAGGTTTCATCCCCTTCAGGTATCTGAGGGGTTTAGTTCATAACGAAATAACAAACCATCGCAAGAGAAAAGATAAAACAAAACATAAGAAAAATCCTAAAACCCCCCTGAAGGAATCGAAGGAGAATTCCGCCCTCTTGAGTATAATTCTGGCTTCTTAGTATGGATCAACTGGCTATCCTTCGCGTTATTCCCTAACTCTGACCTTCTCGGCTTGGCTCCTTGGCCTCGCTTTCGCCCCCTTAAACTGGTGATACTTGGGACTTATTTATAGGCTCTTGGAACGCGATTCTTTCTCCCTAAGTATCCTTTTCCGACTAAAATTGCTCTGTCTAGTGTCAGAGGCACGGCCATGTCACACCCGTGTGAATCGAGACCTGACCGTGTTCAGATTTCTCTTGAGGCATGGCCATGTGTGATAGGGTTGAGGCCGTGCTCTAGGTGTTCATTGAGGAACGGTCGTGTGTGCTTTGGGTCAGGCCGTGTCAATTTCGTTCAAAAGCCCATTTACTTTGTTTTAAGCCCGTTTTGTGTTCTTTTCATCCTCGGGTGCTTTCCTGAGTATAAAACATGAAAAGAAAGGATTACAAGCACCTTTTTATATAAAACAAGGGAAAATCGTCCAAAAGAATATTAAATGTGGGATAAAAATATGTTACTTTTACGGTTTATCAAAGGGTAATTCAGATCTTGGAAGATATGTTGAGGGGTTGTGTCATAGATTTCAGAGGTAGTTGGGAAGAATTTCTACCGTTGGCAGAATTCGCATACAACAACAGCTACCAATCTAGTATTTAGATGACACCGTATGAGGTATTGTATGGTCAGAATTGTCACACTCCTACTTGCTGGACAGAGTTGGGTGAGCGACAGTTGTTGGTTCCAGAATTGGTTTCTAAAACAGAGGACAAGGTTAAGTTAATTCGGGCTCGATTAAAGGAAGCTTCTGACTGAAAGAAGTCTTATGCTAATCTGTCAGTGTAAGGACATAGAATTTGCAATGGGTGACTGGGTTTTCTTAAAGGTGTCACCGTGGAAGAAAATTCTAAGGTTTGGACGGAAGGGAAAGCTAAGCCCCAGATTCATCGGGCCTTATCGTGTATTGAAATGTGTGGGACCGATAGCTTATCAGCTCAAGCTACCTTCGGAGTTAAGTCAGGTTCATGATGTGTTTCATGTTTCAATGCTGAGAAGCTACCGTTCGGATCCATCTCATGTTGTGCCAGTAGAAGAAATCGAAGTAATTTAAAGAGGAACCAGTTCAAATCTTGGATCGTGGCGTTAAGGTATTGTGGAGAAAGACAGTTTCGTTGGTTAAAGTTTTGTGGCGGAATCACGGTTCAGAGGAATCTACATGAAAGCCAGAGGATGCGATGCGGCAGCAATACCCTCATCTCTTTTGACCAGGTAATTTCGAGGCCAAAATTTCTTTAAGGGGGTAGAATTGTAACATCCTGAATTAGGGGCTTTGCATTTAATATGTTCCTGTGTGTATGCTATGCTTGGTGTGTTAATTTGGTGTGTTTGGGGGTCCAGGGAAGGCTCGGGGTTAAGCCGAAGCTTTGGCCAAAATTTTAATTTTGGGCACTTTAGGGGAGAGCTAGTTGAGGGAGGGTTTAAGTGGTATAGTTTGGGTTTGATGACACAAGAAATGTAATAGTTAAGTGGCAAGGAGACGCCACTTAAGGTGCAGGTAAGTGACGTCACAAGGGAAGCAGTGAGGGAGCAGGTTCAAGTCACACAATTTGCTTTTTGAGAAATTCTTTTGGCGTCTGGAAGGAAGGAGGTGGAGTTCGGCTAGGACACTTCAAAGGGGAGTGTTGAATGGGTCAAACAATTCAAATGTGTGGCCATGAGAGGAAGAGGGAGTTTCAACTATTCAAACTATTTTGAGTGAGTGAACAAGAGTGAATTTAGGAAGAAAATATGGGATGGAGGGTTGGTGAAGGTAGTGGCCGAATTTTGGATGCTTTAGGAAGGGGGGGAGAAATCGATTTGACTTGTAGTGGGTGTGTCGAAAATCAATTAGGGTCATAAGTCATTTTGGTTCTCTGGAAGTGCATGCGGTTTTGAAGAGTGTGGGTGCCGAAATTTT
The DNA here is from genome assembly GCA_005393395.2 of Gossypium australe. Lineage (NCBI taxonomy): Eukaryota > Viridiplantae > Streptophyta > Magnoliopsida > Malvales > Malvaceae > Gossypium > Gossypium australe. The sequence goes on along the minus strand of CM016617.1, from coordinate 111,182,837 downwards.
GAGGTGATTAGTAGCTAAATATTGAGAGTTCTTTTCCTTTCGGCATTTGGTGTTCTTCATATTGGCAACTTATGATTCTTTTCTTTGAATAGCCGAAACCCTCTAAGTTCTTTGTTCATTCTATATTTAGGCAAAACCGAAACCTTCTCCCCCTCTTTAGCATTTTTGGCCGTGTGTGCATTGCTTCATCACCCAAAAGCCGAACCCTCCTACCATTTCTTTTTCATGATACCTCTTTTACTCAATTGTTTATTCAAGAGCCGAACCTCAACTATCTTTCTTGTTCTCTGTTATTTTCTTTCTTTCCTTTGTTCATATTCGTGGCACATCTCTTAATCATCTGAAACCGAAACCTCTTACCACCTACACCATCTCATTATTTTCATCTCATTTGTTCTCCTTAGCCGAATCTTCATTTCTTACCCTGATAATTCACCTTTTGTTCTCTCATCTTCTCAAGCCGAAACCTATTCTCTTTTTCTTCCCTTTGCGTTCATTCTCATTTTTCTTTTGGCCGAATCTCCTTGTGTATTCATCTCATTCATTCGTTCTTATCTCAGAAGATTGCCGTCACTCTGTTCGCTAACCTTCTCAATCGGATTCTCCTTAGTGTGGTAAGTATTCTTTTTCCCTTTCAATTCTCTCTTCTCTCTTTTTGGTTGCCGAAGACATTAACCTTGTTATTTCTTTTAAACTGAATCTTACATGGTATTTATTTAGGTACTTAATCGGTGCCTTAATCCAAGCCTTATAGTCCCCGGGTATTGTCGATCTAGGTAAGGAATCTTTACATATTGAGCATATATCCTTATTTTTCTCTACTTCGATGCCTTAATCCGGTCTATTGACCAAGATCTCTTTCATGGACTCAAATACCAGCCAAGCAAAGGAAGGGGTTGGACCTGTAGTCCCAGCCCCTAAGTTCAAAAAGTGAGCGGTGTTTACGGTTTGAGATTGGCCACCGGGTTGTGGACCGGCTTTAGAATAGAATAGTACGCAAATAGCAGTCGTTCCTGCTTATGATAGTGTCGACATAGAAAGTATAATATTACGTGTTATCAGGTGTGTAAATTCCACGCTCTGTTATTAGTTTGTGTTATTAACTGTATGGGCTGAAAAGCCGGAAAGACTGTGTAGACAGTCATAATACCCTTGTGGGTAAGGCTAGGGATGCCAGGTACGTGACTTTAATGTTCCCTTTATGAGTATGGATGTATGTGGTAATCTATTACTTTGCTTGATAACATGTTGCATTCATTATAATATTTATGTTATGCATGGGCTTGGATTATGATGTGAAAGGGGAAGAATTTGAGACTATCACGGTGGTTTGGTACCATAAGTGGGTTGGCCCCACATATATCTGATTTAGTGACCATGTCTCGGTGCCTTGGTGCCACGGTGGTTTAATACCACGTATATACGATTTAGTGACTCGTCCCAGTGGTTTGGTACCACAGTGGGTTGGTCCCACATATATATTCATCAGGGATTGTCACGGTGGTTTGATACCACGGTGGGTTGGCCCCACGTATGTTAATAGTGACTCTGTCATGGTGATCTAGTATCACGGTGGTCTGGAACCACGGGTGGTTTGGTACCACGTATGAGGCATGTAGCGGATGGAGGGTTGATTGTAGAAATCCCTACGGTGTGATGGGCTGGTACGGGTGGCGTGTAGAGGATGGAAAAACTAGGTTGGACTGGGACATATTGCATTCATTTCTCTCATATGCCATCTTGAGTGGGCTAAGGCCCAATATGCGATTATGGGCCATGAGCCGTTTATGTGATATAGGGGATTTACACACTGAGTCTTGGTGACTCACCCATTTTCTTAACCTTGCAGGTAATTAGTAGATTGTGGATCTGGGAGCCGAGGCAGACTCGTGGAGGCCATAAAAATGTTTCTTTTCGTAAACTCGTTCCTTTCTACAAACTATTTTAATTGGGGATTTTTTTTATGTAATAAGGTCTTTTTAAGTTAATATTTGGTTTTTATTATATATTATTATTTTAAGATTTGTCACTATTATGTTTTAACCATGAAAGTGAAGATGGGATTTTCAAAATACGAGTAACGTAAAACAATCGTTTTCTTTCAAGTATCACCGAATATAACGAATATTCAATTAACACAAATTTGAAATTTTTCTTAAACGATATATCACTGTTTTTAAAACATCACTGTAATCGAAAAGTTTTCAAACTTATGATATTTTCCTAAATTCAACAAAAATTCGTTGTATCCATCGATATTCCAAATAAATTCAACGGGTAAAACTCTTGACATGAAAAGATTATGAATAAGAAATTAGTTATTACATGTGTCTACCTGAAATACATGAAAATGATGATATGTGATAATTGATACATGGAAATATGAGACGATGAAATTTGTACTCCGAATTTGGTTGATGAATATAAGTTCATCCTTGATTATATAGTTGTACACCTTGAGCGTACTACTACTTGTGTGACCTTAATATTCGCATAATATGAGTAAAGTCCTGACATGAAATAAGCTGAACCCGAAATGAAATACTATGAAACTATGCTTGTAATAATAAGATATGATTTATACATATTAAATGAATACATGTTCTGGAAGGCATAAGTGCATGGAAACTTAATTATTGTTGAGCTCATACTTGCATTGATGTTACTATGGAATATATATGACTAACAAGGTCAATGAGGAGATATGTAGGGCTTGACGTCAAATTGATTGAATATCCCTTACATAGTTACCTCAAAATAGAATGAATGGTATGTTAAGTAACATGTTATACGAACTTACTAAGCATACAATGCTTACCCCTTTTTATTTTCCCCTGTTTTAGAGTAAATCGGATGCTCGTTAGATTGGAAACTCGGCGGAGATCACTCACACCATCCATCGGCCTATGTTGGTACAATATGGTAAATCAATTATGGTTGTAATGGCATGTATAGGTTATATTGGTCACATTGGCATGTAAATGTAAATGATGCTTGTAATCTAGCCATTGGAATGGCTAGTAATGGTTATTTTGATATACTTGTAATGTCATGCTATGGTAGCTATATATATACATGTTAAGTAGTTGATTAAATCAGGTTTAACACATGAATTAAACCAACGTAAGATAGTGAACATGTAAGTATGCAATGATATGCCATGTTAAATGATGAAATTTGCTTATTTGAGTGCTTGGAATGGTTGGATTGTACTTGGTATGTTTTGGTGCAGGAAAATGGTAAATTTGGATGACAAATGAGGCTAGAAAATGGCCTTATTTTGTCCACATGAGGGCATGTGTCTAGGCCGTGTGTGACACATGGCCTACCCTATTGACGTGTAGCCAGGCTGTGTGTCCCCTGCACCTTAAATTCGAGAAAAACAAAATGTTCAGAATTGAGTACACGGGCAGAGACACGGGCTTATGTCTTGGCCGTGTGAAACCTGCACCTAATTTAAATTGAATTAATTAACCACATGGCCTAGCACACGGGTGTGTGGAATGGCCGTGTGGCGCAAGTCAAAAAGCAACCCTAATCGAACACTGCCTGAGGTATGGGTCTGTCTTAGGGTCACATGGGCGTGTGAGCCCTGCACCTTGGAAAATTTTTGAAATGTCACAAAAAAATTTTTGAGTTACCGATTAAGTCCCGACTCGATTCTAATGCTCGAATTGGGCCTCGAGGGTCCATCTAAGGGACGTTACGAATGATCTCGGTTAATGAGTAGTGATTTACATGATTTATCTGTAAATTTTCTAAAACGTTCTGGTAATGCTCTGTAACTCTGTTCCGGTGACGGATACGGGTTAGGGGTGTTACAGTCAGTCTGAAAGAGTAATTCAGATTCTCGAAGATATGCTCAGATGTTATGTTTTAGAGTTCGAAGGCAACTGGGAGAAATATTTACCGTTGGTTGAATTCGCGTATAACAACAGCTTTTAATCGAGTATTAAAATGGCATTGTATGAAGCTTTGTATGGTCGCAAATGCCGAACTCCGTTGTACTGGATAGAATTGAGTGAGAAAAAGATTTACAGAGTTGATTTGATCAGAGAAACTAAAGAAAAAGTTAAAGTAATTCGCGATTGTTTGAAAACAGCTTCAAATCTACACAAATCGTATGCGGATTTGAAACGGAAAGACATGGAATTTCAGATTGATGATAAAGTTTTTCTGAAAGTATCTCCGTGGAAGAAAATCCTTCGATTTGGTCGTAAAGGTAAATTGAGTCCGCATTCTATTGGGCCATACGAGATCATTGAAAGAATAGGTCCAGTGGTATATCAACTAGCTTTACTGATTGAATTAGAGAAAATCCATAATGTGTTTCATGTATCGATGTTACGCCGATATAGATCTAATCCATCATATGTAATTTCTCCGGCTGAGGTTGAAATTCAACCTGATATGATGTACAACGAAGAACCAATCAGAATTCTAGCTCTAGATATTAAAGAATTGAGAAATAAACGAATAGATTTGGTGAAGGTTTTGTGGAAACATCACGGTGTCGAGGAGGCTATGTGGGAGCCCACAGAAGCTATGAGAAAACAGTACCCTAACCTATTCATTGATAAGATTTTCGGGAACAAAAATCCCTAAGGGGGAAGAGTTGTAACAGCTCGTTTTTAGTCAAATCAAAATAGTGGTTTTGGGACCACATATATGAGGTCAAAATATTTATTTTATTATTATTTTAATATTTAAAGCATGATTGAATGGTGGTGTTAAAGTTTCATTAAGAAACTTTATCATTTGAATGGTCAATTTGATAAAAATGACTAAATCGCGTAAAGCGTAAAATTTGAGTTCTAATAGCTGAAGGTGTCTAATAGCTGTAGAACCTTAAAGTTAAGGTCCTTATGTTTAATTAGACCATTTTATTTGTGAGTGGACATATATGGACATATATTGAGGTTGTTTTAAATGGTTTTATTAAAGGTTAATTTTGTAATTTGTTTATTAAGCATAAAATAAATAAAACAAAACCAAATTAAATGTTATCATCATCATCTTATTATCAAAATTAAAGAGAATAAAAAGCTATTCATAGTGTTTAAAGTTTAGGCCATTTCATTGCTCAATTGTAAGTCCATTTTTGCTCGGTTTCTAATTGTTTATATGTTTTTGTGATTGTTGCAACTAGTTCTAGCTAGCCCAGAGACTATTTTGCAAAACTGTTAAAGATTTTGAAAGTTTCCATTAATGAAAATATGTGTTCTTTGATGTTTGATGATGAAATATGAAATCTTGTTCCTATATTTACATATTTTGTAAAGTGATTTTGAGTAAAAAAATGCAAAATAGGGATTTATTTGTGAAAATATGAAAATGTGTGCTTAAATGTGCAAAAAGTTGAAAAATGTGGGCTGCTAGGGGCATAATAGTAATTCGGCTAACATGGGTTTATTTTGAATTTTATTAAATTGTGATTTTGTGTAATAAGGACTAAATTGTAAAAGTTGTAAAATTTTAGGGGTAAAAGTGTAAATGTGCTTAAATATGTGTTTCGGATTAAATTGAATAGAGAAACTATTAAATAAGTTAATTTTGAATATATTTAGATCAAGAAAAGCGGAATTTGGATCTAGATCGGGGAAAACTAAAGTTATCAACTAATCGACTTATTTCGTCGTTTTCACATCCGAGGTAAGTTCCTATATGATAAATTTAATTATAAATGTATTTAAAATGCTTTGATATTGATTAAGTTGTGAATATAAGACTTTGGATAAGTTCGAGAATGATTTGATAGTAATTCGGCATTTGAAATCCCGGTTGAACCTTAGGAATAGTTTAAGATACTAGTGACATGGCATTAGGGGATACATTGAGTTGCCTTTGGGCCATGATAGAGCACTTCGGGTGCGAGTTATACTGATTTTGTAACACCCCTCGCCCGTATTCAACATCAGAATAGGGTTACGGAGCATTACAGGACTTATAACACTTACAAACATACAATTCATATACAATTATCAATTCAAATAAAATTCAATCATAACTAATCATAGTGTCCCTTAAACGAGCCTACGAGACCTTAAAAATGCATTCGCAGTGATTCGGGACTAATCCGAAAGCTCAAAAAATTTTTCAACACTTAACAATTTTTATCCAAAATATGGGACACACGCCCGTGTGACCAGGCCGTGTGTCTCACACGGTTACCAGACACGCCTGTGTCACAGGTCGTGTGAACATTCGAAATGGGAGCACATGGCTGTGTCCCAGCCTATGTCCTATCACGTGTCCAAACAAGTGAGGTTACTGACTTGGGTCACACGGCCAACCACACGCCCGTGTGCCCTTCGAACTGGCCACACACGCACGTGTGCCAGGCCATATGCTAGGTCATGCCAAACTTGTAGGGTATACTCACTTGTGCCACACGGCCAGTCACACGCCTGTGTGTGAGATCATGTGGAGCATACTGACTTCATTTCAATATCAACACCAGGGGACACACGGTCGTGTAACATGACTGTGTGTCACACACAGTTGAGTGATAAACCGTAATATATACATATTTTAATCCCACATTTGGCATACTTTTGGATGATTTATTCCCTGAATTGTGGAATTTGGTGCTCCTAATCCTTTAATTTCATGTTTTATATTTAGGAGAGCATCGGAGGATGAAAAGAATGATAAATGGGCCAAAAACGGAGAAAATGGGCCGAAGTATGAAATGCACACGGCTGGGCCCAAGACACACGGCCGTGCCTCTTTAGCAGACTCGACCACGACCTGGATTCGATTCACACGGTCGTGCCACATGGGCATGTCCCTGACGTGACCTGTTTTAATTCTATTCAGAATAGGGTACTTAGAGGCAAAGAAAGACATTCCAAAAGCCTATATAAACACCCTAGAGGCCAACCTTCAAGGGGGGTTCAGGTAGGCCGAGGAGCCAAGCTAGAGAGGCCGAATTGTGGGATTTACTCGAAGACAGCCAGTTGATCCATCTCAAGAAGCCGGAATCATACTCAAGACGGAAGATCTTCCCTTCAATTTCCTTCAGAGGGTTTTAGGGTTTTTCTTATGTTTTGTTTTATACTTTCTTCTGAGATGTATTCTTTTATAATTATGAACTAAACCCCTCAAATACCTGAGGGGGATGAAACCTAAGACGGATCTTATTATTGTTTTCTGAACTATATGATAAATACTTGATTTGTTCTTAACTATGTGTTCTTAATTCTTGTTTTAATATTTCAGGATATTGATTCAAGTATTGACGCCCTTAGGCAGTGGAGGAATATTCCCTGTTTAAGAGTAGATCTAGCATAGTTAAGCGGAGTTGATCGCAACCCTAAAGATAGGATCGAAAATCTATCGGATTAGGGTCAAACCTAATATAAGAGTCCAAAGATCGAGTTAATGCAATTCTCAGGGTTTTAATTAAAAATAGATTTCAATTAATCAACCTAGGGTTAGACGTTAGTATCCTCGAGAGAGGCATTAATATAAATTAGGGAATCCTATGGATCAAGTCAAGTGAATAAATCGTCTGGTTCAGAGTTAAATAACAAGTGTAGTCTAGGTGGATTCTTCCTCGAGTATTGTCTTAATCAATTGATTTTTCCCAAAAGTATTTCCCCAATTCATTCTCTGTGTCTTAGCATCTTTTCCTTAGTAATTAGTTAAATAAATATTAATCACTTTTATTTTAGGCTAGATAATAAAAAGAAAGCTAGTATTAGTACTTTTGGTTGCCTTGGGTTCGACATTCCGGTCTTGCCACTAAACTATACTATTGTTCGATAGGTGCACTTGCCTCAAGTCATTGTCACAGTTAGTTTCTAGGATCGGTCATTCGTTATATAAATTTTAATACTTCCTGACACGATCAAGTTTTTGGCGTCGTTGCCGAGGAACTGAAATATTAAGAACACTCAATTTTTATTACTTTAGCCATATTTTATATTTGCAATTAAATTTTATTTTTACTTTTCTAAATTTTCTTCTTTGCTTCTGTTAGGTATTCTAGTTTATGACTAGAAGAAACCCGTCAGGATCGCTACTTTATGATAGTGAAATTGAAAGCACAATTCGCAGAAACTGAAGAGAAATAAGGAGAAGCCTACAGTACATACAAGAAGAGCAAGAAGACGGAATTAATAGTACCGAAGAGATGGCTGAGAATAATCTGCTACCTCCAGAGGTGGCCGAAAATCATGCTCCTCGAACTATGTATGATTATGCTAAACCTAATTTAATAGGAACTGAGTCAAGTATTGTTAGACCTGCTATTACTGCAAATAATTTTGAACTGAAACCTAACACAATTCAGATGATTCAGCAATTTGTTCAGTTTGATGGTTTGCAGGATGAAGATCCAAATAATCACTTGGCGAATTTCCTAAAATTTTGCGATACTTTCAAAATAAATGGCGTTTCTGATGATGCCATCCGTCTTCGGTTATTTCCCTTTTCTTTGAGGAATAAAGCTAAACAATGGTTGAATTCGTTACCATGAGGATCAATCACTACATGGGAACAAATGACCGAAAAATTTTTATTGAAATATTTTCCGCTGGCTAAAATGGCTAAGTTGAGGAATGATATCTCTTCTTTTGTGCAGATGGATTTATGGACACTTTATGATGCATGGGAGAGATACAAAGATCTATTGAGAAGGTACCCACACCATGGATTACCCTTGTGGCTACAGGTCCAAACCTTTTATAACGGTGTGAACCCCTCAAACAGGTAGTTGATTGATTTAGCCGCCGGCGGAACCTTGAATAACAAAACACCTGAGGCTACCTACGAATTCATTGAAGAGATGTCACTGCATAACTATCAGTGGCAAGTCACGAGGACAAGGCCAACAAAAGCAACCAGTGTTTTCAACCTCGACACAGTAACCATGCTATCAAACCAGGTTGAACTTTTAACTAAGAAAATTGATGGTTTATGTGGTTCTTCACAGGTACATTCAGTTATACAGTGCGACATGAATGGATGAGGGATGAGCAATACAGAATATCCACCTTACAATCCAAGCGCTGAAAATAAGCAAGTTCACTATATGGGTAACAATTTTAAACCTCAAAATAACCCTTATAGTAATACTTATAATCTAGGTTGGAGGAACCACCCCAATTTCTCATGGGGTGGTCAAGGAAATCAGAGATAACAACCCCCTCCAAACTTCCAACAACAGCCCTATCCACAGGAAAAGAAGCCGAACCTTGAGGAGATGTTGACAAAATTCATAGCGGTGTCAGAAACACGTTTCCAAAACATCAAAACAACACTTAAAAATCAACAAGCATCGATTCAAGGGATCGAGAACCAGTTCGGTCAACTTACTAAGTTCATATCTGAACGACCACAAGGCAGCTTGTCGAGTAACACAGAAACTAACCCAAAGGAGCAACTTCAAGCCATAACAGCTCATGACAGTGAAGGGTTAGAAAAGTCCAAATTAAGACAAGAGAATGTGGTAGAGCAACTTCACTAGTACATCTTTGATTATACCTCTAGGAATTCTAATAGTTTTATCAGCTAGTTGAATGCTCATCCTAGTTTGTTTAGGCTTCCCTGGACCTAGTTGTTTAAACATTTTATAAGGCATGACATTTATGCTTGCCCCTAAATCAGCTAACGCATTATCAATAGTTAAACTACCAATTAAGCATGGAATTGTAAAACTCCCTAGATCTTTTAATTTTCACTGTAGTTTATTTTGCAACATTGCTGAGCACACTGCGTTCAGTTCCACATGCGATTCCTCGTCTATCTTCCGCTTATTTGTCAATAGCTTCTTTAAAAATTTCCTAGAATCTGGCATCTGTGAAAGAGCTTCAAGAAACGGTAAGTTAATATGTAATTTCTTTAAATGTTTAAGAAACTTACCGAACTGTTCCCCTGTGTCGCCTTTCGTTATCGCTTCGAGATATGGTATGCGAGGTTGGTACTCTTTGATTACCGATTTTGGCTTTACCTCAACCTTACCTTCTTCTACCACATTCTTTTGCTTTAACTTGGGCTCGTCTAACCCTTCACTATCTTGAGCTATTATGGCCTGAATTTGCTCCTTTGGGTTAGTCTCGGTGTTGCTCAGTAGGCTTCCTTGTGGTCTTTCAGAGATCTGCTTGGCAAGTTGCCCTAACTGATTCTCGATCCTTTGAATCGATGCTTGTTGATTTTGGAAACGTGTTTCTGTGGCTGCTATGAATTTTGTCAGCATCTCCTTGAGGTTCAGCTTCTTTTCCTGTGGGTAGAGCTGTTGTTGGAGGTTGTGGGGTGGTTGTTGCCTTTGGTTTCCTTGACCACCCCATGAGAAATTGGGGTGGTTCTTCCAACCTGGATTATAAGTATTACTATAAGGGTTATTGTTAGACCAGAAATTGTTACACATATAATTCATTTATTCGCTCTCCATGCCCTGTCCGTAGGGTGGGTCGCACTGTATAACTGGATGTGCCTGCGAAGAACCGTATAAACCATCAAATTTTTTATGTAACATCTCTACCTGATTTGTTAGTAGGGTTAGTGCATCGAGGTTGAAAACTCCGGCTGCTTTGGTTGGCCTTGTCCTTGTAACTTGCCACTGATACTTATTCAATGACATTTCCTCTATAAACTCGTAGGCCGCTTCAGGAGTTTTGTTGTTCAAGGTTCCGCCGGTGGCTAAATCGATTAGTTGCCTTGTTGAAGGGTTCACACCATTGTAAAAAGTTTGGATCTTAGCCACAAAGGTAATCCGTGGTGTGGGCACCTTCTCAACAAGTCTTTGTATCTCTCCCATGCATCATAAAGTGTCTCTAAATCCATCTGCACAAAAGAAGAGATATCATTCCTTAACTTGGCTGTTTTGGCCGGCGGAAAATATTTTAATAAAAAGTTTTCGGTCATTTGATCCCATGTAGTGATTGACCCTCGTGAAAGAGAATGCAACCACTGTTTGGCTTTATTTCTCAAAGAAAAGGGAAATAACCGAAGACGGATGGCATCATCAGAAACGCCATTTATTTTGAAGGTATCACAAAATTCTAGAAAATTCGCTAAGTGTGTATTAGGATCCTCATCCTGCAAACCATCAAACTAAACAAACTATTGTATCATCTGTATAGTGTTAGCTTTCAGTTCAAAATTATTTGCAGCAATAGTAGGCCTAACAATACTTGACTCAGTTCCTGTTAAACTAGGATTAGCATAATCATATATAGTTTGAGGAGCATGATTTTTGGCCATCTCTGGAGGTGGCGGATGATTTTCAGCCATCTCTTTTCTAGTATTTATTTCGGCTTCTTGCACTCCTTCTATGTAGTTTAAGCTTTTTCTTATTTCTCTGTGATTTCTGCGAATGGTACCTTAATATCACTATCGTAAAGTAGGGGTCCTGTCGGGTTCCTTCTAGTCATAAACTAGAGGTACCTGAAAGGAACAAAAGAAAGAAAATTTAGCAAAGTTAAAAATAAAAAAATAAAAAAATGGCTAAAGAAATAAAAATTGAGCTTTTTTAATATTTTAGTTCCCCTGCAACGGCACCAAAAACTTGGTCGTTATTTTATGCGATGTCAAAGTCTTAAAATTATATAAAGAATGATCGAACCTGGAAACTGACTATGACAACGATGTGAGGCAAGCGCACCTATCGAACAATAGTATAGTTAAGGCAAGACCGGATTGTCGAACCCAAAGGAACCAGAAGTACTAATACTAACTCTCTTTTTATTATTTAACCTAAGAATTAAATGAATTTTTATCTAATCTAAAATTAACTTACAACTAAATTGAAGACTCTAAGACAAAGAAGAATGAAATTGGGAAAATAACTTTGCGAAAAAACAAATTAATTTAGACGATACCCAAGGAAAAATCCACTTAGACTTCACTTGTTACCTAACTCTGAACCAGACGATTTATTCATTTGACCTGATCCGTAGGATTCCCTAACGTATATTAATCCCTCTCTTGAGGCGACTAACGTCCAACCCTAGGTTGATTAATTGAAATCTCTTTCTAATTGAAACCCCTAGAATTGCATTAACACGATCTATGGACTCCCACATTAGGTTTCTATAACACCCCTAAACACGGCCTAGAAGTTAGGCCCGAATCTGGAATGTCACATTAGAGGCGCACTTCAAAACAATTTATTATTTAACCATTTAAGGCCCAAAAGCCCAAAACAAAAGTCTGTTTCAAAAACCATATTAACACTTTAATAATTTCATGAAATTTCTTAAGTGGGTAGTTGAAACAATAATAATAACCCAAAATATAAATTCAATTAGTAGTTACATGGCCTTATCACAATCCAATGAAAAAAAAACAAAGTATTTAAAATAAAATTATTTGAATAAATTAAAACATTTGAACAGCTTGTAGTGTGGCCATCTCCGAGTCCTCTCCCACGTCGAGCCGTCTATTCAGGATTACTTGAAACATTAAAATTAAAGGTGTGAGTTTCGAAACTCAGTGTGTACAACCCTTGGCAATCAAATCACATGCAAATATTCACATTGGGCCTAAGCCCTATCAATATCGGTGGTCTTGGGCCTTCGCCCATCATGACCTCATATCATATCATATCGCATCGTATACGAACAAGATAATGCAAAACCCACCCCAAAAGTCCATCCGCTACACAAACCATTTCCCTTCCAACCTTATGACTCCTATGGGGAATTCTAGCTCGACCCACCCATCTGCTACACACCACGGGTAGCCCGGTTGTGGTACTACCGAATGTTGCAGCAAAGTTGCTAATCATATATTGGGTTTAAAGCCTCCGGTGGATCTATACCATACGGCCATGCGATCCTCAAATCTTCCTCCGTACCATAATTCCCACCCATATGCATCCTAAGCAGAATATCATATGAATGCATCAAACACACAAGTAACATCCATAAACTTATATTCGTCACGTAGGGGTATTTTCGTCATTTCACTACCTAGGGGTATTTTCGTAATTCTACCCTATAAGGGGTATTTTGGTAATTTGGAAAAATAGGGGTATCTAGGTAATTTTGTAAAACAGGGGTATTTTGGTACTTTAGCAAAACAGGGGTATTTTGGTACTTTCACAAAACAGGGGTATTTTGGGTAAATTTGCAAAACATAGGTATTTTGGTAATTTACAAACTAGGGGTATTTTAGTAATTTTACGAGGATAGGGTATTTGGTCCCTTTCGGGTTTTAGTTATGAACTTTGGCCCATCAACAAGTCCTCGCGGCTAAAGTGAACAAACACTACACACTAGGTAGGATTCCAGAGAAGAGGAGGTGGGCCACTAGGACCGCTTAAGTACCAAGCTCTCCCTAGATCCAATCCTAGACATGCGTATGCTCGTTGCCACACCCTAACCCAGTGACTCGTTCACAGACATGTTTAATTAGATTAAGTCTTATGAAATTTCAGAGTTGTTTAATCTAGGCCTTAAGTCCATAAACCCTAACATACTTGTCTACGTCCCCATAAAGCCCATCAAGCCCAAATCACATCCTTACGGCCTATTAGGCCCAAATCTCATCATATGGACTATTAGGCCCAAAACAAATCCAGTTCATGTATCATGCGTGACTAACTCAATACGTTTAACAAACCAAACCATTTCATCAAACTTAGCCTCAGGGCCCACCGGGCCCATTTAGCCACTTCCGGCTTTTCGGCTTTTCGGCATTGCCAATATCTTGTGTGTAGTGTTTGCACACACCTGGTAACCTCGCGTGCTGTAAACCCCTTAGTCACGAACCTACAATTGACATTACTAGCGATTAACCAAAGCTTTAACACATACTTATCAAAAACTGAAACCTCACCGTACCCTTACCGTGTGCCTTACGTTCTAGTAGCCCTTCCTTTGCTACTATTGGAGATTATCCTCTAGATCTACACCCAAACACCTATATCGTCAAAACCAAGTGACCCATATTGTTCATAAGTCACCCCTATGAGCCACATTAGATTCGGCCATTTACTAAACCATGACTGAGTCGAGAACACTTACCACCTTGTTAGCAATCCTTACTTACCACGCTTGATATTGTTGAGCCTTACCCTTATTAATACAAGTTAACGACAAGGATTGGGCTAGATAGCCCTTCGACTTTTAACAAAACACACTAAAAAGTTTAACTAAGCACTTGTCGAAATTCTCCTTTGATCCTGTGGCTTAGATATCTACTTGAACAAGATTCGGCTTCCAAAAGTGACTGAGAGTAGATAATAATCGATTGAGGTGGAGGAACAAACAACAAAGAATCAGCATAAACAGGGGTTTTGGCAAACAGGGATTTTGGAAAATAGGGATTTTGGCAAACAGGGATTTCGGCAAACAGAGATTTTGGCAATCATGGATTTCGGCAAACAAGGATTTCAGCAAACAGGGGTGGTGGTATTCGGCAGTGGAATAAAATAAGGATGAGGGAAAAAAAGAGAAAGAAAGATGGAAACTCCAAGAACCCCTTCTAAGGATTTCAGCACCCCCCTTTTATAGCCAAAGCCGACCTACCTTCCCCCCACAGTTCTATTCGGCCCCAACACTTCACCCTCTTCATCTCCTATCTTTTCTCTCTGATAATACCTTAATCTTATCCGAAATCTCCTCCACATCCATCAGTCATGCTTCCTACAAACTCTCCACGGCAAGAGTACAAAACCAATACAACTCTTGCCGTCCACCTATGCAAAATAAAACACTCCAAAATACACTCCTCCTGCTCGAACCTTGGACCTCTTCAGCTTTCACACACGCCACCTCATAGCTCCCAAGTGATGCCACTTTCCACTGGACCACAAGCCCATTTGTGTCCTATTTTCTCTTAATCTACTTAAGAGGCCTACTGACTGAAGTCACAGTTCCCTTGGGGCTAAAACCAAAATTTTTCCTATACCCTTACTTAATCCCAGGACTTCTCCAACACCCCTAGACACTCCAAATTCATTAACCCTCAAAGCCCACATACCAATTTTCATTTTCTCTCTCACTTAAAAAAAATTTTGAGATCCAAAGCCCAAAGTCCAATTCTTCTAGGCCCAAATTAGGGGCGTTACAGTTTCACCCTAATCCGGCAAAATCTCGTCACCCTATCTCTAGACGTGTGATCAACTCCGCTTAATTATCCTACATATACTCTTAAGCAGGGACTTTTGCTCCTCCACCTAAGCACATCATACTTGAATTAATATCCCGAAAATACCAACACAAGAATTAAGAACACATAATTAAAAACAAGTCAAATATTTATCATATAGCTCAGTAAACAATAACAAGATTCATCTTAGGTTTCATCCCCCTCAGGTATTTTTAGTTCATAACAATAAAAGAAAACATCTCAGAAGAAAAGATAAAACAAAACATAAGAAATCCCTAAAACCCACTGAAGGAATTGAAGGAGAAATCCTTCGTCTTGAGTATGATTTCGGCTTCTTGAGATGAACCAACTGGCTATCTTAGAGTAAATCCCCACAAATCTGCCCTCTTTGGCCTAGCTGGACGCCCCCTGACTAAAGCCTTGGGTTCCCCCCTTTTAGATTATACTTAGGGTGTTTATATAGGCTTCTGAATGTGTTTCTTTGCCCCTAAGTATCCTAATCCGAGTGAAATTTCTCTTAGTCACAGCAGGGACACGCCCATGGCATACGCCCGTGTAAGTCGTGGTCAGGCCGTGTTCGAGGCTGTTGAATGAGGCACGGTCATGTGGTCTTGGGCCCAGGCTATGTGGATTTCGTGATATGGCCCATTTACTCTGTTTTGGGCCCATTTCTCATTCTTTTCATCCTTTGGTGCTCTCTTGGGTATAAAACATGAAAACAGAGGATTAAGAGCACCAATTTACATAATTCAAGGATTAAATCATCCAAAAGCATGCTAAATGTAGGCCTAAAATATGTTACTTTTACGGTTTATCATAGACGATGAGTCGCATGTGGAACTAAACGTAGTGTGCTCAGCAATGTTGCAAAATAGACTACCATGAAAATTAAAAGATCCAGGGAGTTTTACAATTCCATGCTTAATTGGTTGTTTATCTGTTGATAATGCTTTAGCTTATTTAGGGGCAAGCATAAATGTTATGCCTTATAAAATGTTTAAACAGCTAGGTCTAGGGAAACCCAAAAAAACTAGGATGAGCATTCAATTAGCTGATAAAACTATTCGAATTCTCGGGATATAATTGAATATGTACTAGTCAAAATTAACAAATTCATATTCCCGGTAAACTTTGTCGTTTTAGACATGGATGAGGACAATAGTATCCCCTTAATTTTAGGAAGACCCTTTTTAGCAACTGCTAGAACTAAAATTGATGTTGGTACAGGAGAACTCATACTCTGTGTAGGTGACGAAACAATCAGTCTTCAGGCTCTCGACTCAGCTAGGACATCAAGTAATCAAGGTGATAAAATTAGTTATTAATGACCATTCGGTTAAACCTTCTTTTCAGGAAGCACCACAGAACCACACAACTAAGCCAGATCCTAGACCTCATGACAACAAAGAAATAACTCACGAGGAACGACGGCTTCAGATCAATGAACTAGACGAGTGGAAGACACATTTCAGAGAGAAACTAGGAATACACGAAGCAGAACCAACGCCATTCCGTGGGACAAATGAATTTAAGATCGGAGATTAGGTATTTTTAGATAAGACAGACCCTCGAATCTTCCCTTCCAACCTTAATACAAATGAAGAAATCCCTTTTAAGGTGCTCAATGTTTTCCCATACGGAACAGTCGAGGTAAGTAATCCTATATTCGGCACTTTTAAAGTAAACGCTACACAACTCAAGCTATATATTGATAATAGAACTGATAGCATGAGAAAGGATTTTCAACTCCTTAAACCACCATGATTATGCGAATGAGAGGTAAGTCTAGCTTAAGACTATAAACGAGCGCTTCTCAGGAGGCAACCTGAGCACTAACCTCATTAGTTTTCATATTTTTATTTTTATTTTTACTTTCAGCACCTAATTACAAACTAACCGAATTAGGGAAACACAGATTTCCATACCACACGGCCTTGCACACGGTCGTGGCCGTGGCCGTGTGGACACCACAGATTTCCGTACTAATATGGCGAAGATAGTACGAAACAGGACGAAAAATATCTTCAAGCCATGAGCTCCGACTAAACACCACGATCGTGCGATACAGCCATGGTCGACACTGTTTTATCAACACGGGTGTGGCGACCTGCACACAGGCGTAGGAGAAACGAACGAAGCACAACACGGTCGTACGATACGGCCGTGTGACGAAACACGCCCATGGTACACGGGCGTGGGGATGTACCAGATCTGAGATTTCTATTTAAAACACCCCTCTCCCCTTCTCACCTACTACCTATTTTCCTTCTTCCATACCCTTTACACTCCCCTCCCTTTTCACTTTCACCCTTCTTCATTCTCCAAACTCTTGGTCTACACCTTATCCATGTCGAAGAAACGGAAGGATCCTAGCATAGTCTTCCTCTGTAAGACCGATCTACATAAGCTCATGCCGGCCACTTCATTAACTCGACAGGACAAGGACCTTTGAGTCTATTTCATCTTTCTTTTTCTTTCTCTTCTCTTTTATTTTCCTTATCTTTAGTTCTCTTATACTTAATTTAGTCTATTTTATTTTGTTTTCTTTGATTTAGGTTCTAAAGGCTGGTTGGGAATCACCACATCACGGCCTTAGAAATCACACCAACTTTGTAAACCATCTAACAATAAGGACTTTTCAGTCCATTAATCTTCTCTTTTAATTTAATTTTACTTTTTACATTCTTTCTTTTTATTTTTCTTTTCTTTAAATATATAATTAGTATATTTTGAATTATTTTTATTATTTCCTGGCTAATTCTTCATGAGATTCCCGATTTCTTCATCTAGCGCAGAGATTGTCGGCGGCCACCACACCACGACCACTGCCAACTCAAGGAATCCATCCAAAATTTAGGAAGTTTCACTTCTCTCCATCTCTTATGATTTCTTATATATCTTTGTACATTAAGGGCAATGTACATCTTAAGTGTGGGGGTCAATTTTATTTTGAAAAGTTCCTAATTTTTTGCATTATTCTCAAATCCCTGAATTATGTCTTGTTCTTAAGTAATTTTCTCATTTTACTATTAGAATGCAATTTCCTTTGATTCACAATTTTTATTGATATGTTTTGGATTAAGTCATTGATAATTGTGCAGTGATTATTTAAATTTTGGGAAACTAGAGAATCAAGCATGATGAGCCTATTTTCAAAATCAAAGTGATTATTTGAACTTTGGGAAACTAGAGAATCAAGCTTGATGAGCCTATTTTCAAAATAAAAAATTTGTTAGGTTGTCTACCTGAATCTAATTATTACCTTGAAGTTTGAAATTTACAAGGTTGATATAAAAAAAAACCCCGTAATTTTTTTTGAGATTTTGAGCTTTTTAGAGCATACATTCTTTTCTTGCTCACTTTATTGATTATGAGTGTGTCAACATTGATTTGTTATTCTAGAACTTGTTTCGATTATATCATTGAATTGATATACAGAGATGATAAAGGCACTTAGGATTTAACCCACTTACTCCACTAAAAGCCTACCCTCACAATTAACCCCTAGTGAACCCCTTTGATCTTAACAAACCATTTATTGACTCACCCACTAATAATAACCCAAAACCCATCTTGTATTTGTTATCACCATTTCTTGACTCCCTTTTTGTCGAGATTTGATTTTGAGCAGTTGCCTAACTATATTCTATATTTCAGTTTTTAAAGTTTTTTTTTATTGTGAATACTTGAATTGTTCTTAAAAAAATCGAAGTATATTCATTATTAGTTCTATAATTAAGTGAGCTTATACGTTTAAATTCCACATCTTAAAGAAGAAGCTCGTATTATTAGTATTACAAGTTTTCAATTGATGTAATTATTCAAGATTAGTTCATTTTTCTAGTTAGGTAAATTGTCAATTCAATCTCGATTCTAACCCTTTAATTTAGCCTTTATCCACACCTTTAACCTAAGCCCCGTTACAACCCTTTTTAAAGACCTTTTGATCTGTGTATCATTTTATAGTGGTGGAGATTTAATTTTCATGCAAGCCTATGGGGTTAACTTTTCATGTTCGACTTTTGAGAGCTTAATTTTGAACCTTAAACACTTTGAGTAATTTGAGTGAATCTTTAGTGAGGATGTCAACTCTTGTCGATTTTGAATTAAAGGTGATTAGTTAGGTAACGGAAAACGCCTATGTTTTCATGCTACAAAAACTATGACTTTGATTGTTTGAATCTTTAGGACCCTTCTACTTAAATTATCAATATATAAATTATCTATGAATTATGATGAAACACTATTGATGAATATTATGAATTGAGGAAGTTCATTTTAATTTTGAGTTGAGAACTTTGCTTGAGGACAAGCAAATGCTTAAGTGTGGGGGTATTTGATAAACTGTAATATATACATATTTTAATCCCACATTTAGCATACTTTTGGATGATTTATTCCCTGAATTGTGGAATTTGGTGCTCCTAATCCTTCAATTTCATGTTTTATATTTAGGAGAGCACCGGAGGATGAAAAGAACGAGAAACGGGCCAAAAACGAAGAAAATGGGCCAAAGTACGAAATGCACACGGCCTGGGCCCAAGACACATGGCCGTGCCTCTTTAGCAAACCCGACCACGGCCTGGATTCGATTCACACGACCGTGCCAAACGGGCTTGTCCCTGACGTGACCTGTTTTAATTCTATTCAGAATAGGGTAATTAGAGGAAAAGAAAGACATTCCAAAAGCCTATATAAACACCCTATAGGCCAACCTTCAAGGGGGGTTCAGGTAGGCCGAGGAGCAAGCCAGAGAGGCCGAATTGTGGGATTTACTCGAAGACAGCCAGTTGATCCATCTCAAGAAGTTGGAATCATACTCAAGAAGAAAGATCTTCCCTTCAATTTCCTTCAGGGGGTTTTAGGGTTTTTCTTATGTTTTGTTTTATACTTTCTTCTGAGATGTATTCTTTTATAATTATGAACTAAACCCCTCAAATACCTGAGAGGGATGAAACCTAAGACGGATCTTGTTAATGTTTTCTGAACTATATGATAAATACTTCATTTGTTCTTAACTATGTGTTCTTAATTCTTGTTTTAATATTTCAGGATATTGATTCAAGTATTGATGCCTTTAGGCAGTGGAGGAATTTTCCCTATTTAAGAGTAGATCTAGCATAGTTAAGCGGAGTTGATCGCAACCCTAGAGATAGGATGACGAAAATCTGCCAGATTAGGGTCAAACCTAATATGAGAGTCCACAGATCGAGTTAATGCAATTCTAGGGGTTTTAATTAGAAATAGATTTCAATTAATCAACCTAGGGTTAGACGTTAGTAGCCTCGAGAGAGGTATTAATATAAATTAGGGAATCCTACGGGTCAACTCAAGTGAATAAATCGTCTAGTTCAGAGTTAAATAACAAGTGAAGTCTAGGTGGATTTTTCCTCGGGTATTGTCTTAATCAATTGGTATTTCCCACAAGTATTTCCCCAATTCATTCTCTGTGTCTTAGCATCTTTTCCTTAGAAATTAGTTAAATAAATATTAATCACTTTTATTTTAGGCTAGATAATAAAAAGAAAGCTAGTATTAGTACTTTTGGTTCCCTTGGGTTCAACATTCAAGTCTTGCCACTAAACTATACTACTGTTTGATAGGTTCACTTGCCTCAAGTCATTGTCACAGTTAGTTTCTAGGCTCAATCATTTGTTATATAAATTTTAAGACTTCCTGACACGATCACTGAGACATACGCCCATGTCTTTGCCTGTGTGGACAAAAATTAGGCTATTTACCAAGCCATTTTGCCACCCATTTTACACATACCTAAACAAGATCAAATAGTTCCATTTCAAGACACAAATAAGTAGCCAAAAGTCATCAACCAAAGTTCAAATCATACCAATTCTTTACCATCAATATAAACCACAATTATACCACAATTTGCCATATAATTTTATACTTAATTCACATATACCATTCAATTAACTAAACCATTCCAAACATGCAATATCCATTCAACCTCAATCACTCATTATAGGTCAATTACCTAATAATACCATTTGCATATTTATAAACAACATCAAATTCACCATCACAAGCCAACTCAAATGGCCTAAATACACGTTCATCAAACATACCAAAATGACTCAAGCCTATACATGCCATATATCATATATACACACTTCAAAAGTACCAAAATAGATTTCCGATAGTGCGATGAAGTCCTTGACGAGCGATGAAGTCCTTGACGATCACCGAATTCGAGCAAGCCTCATAGAACTATAAAACATCAAAAATTAAACAAAGTAAGCTATAAAGCTTGGTAAGTTCGTATGTAAATATGAAATAATCTCAACAATCATTAACACTTCAAAACGGATAACATAATTAACATTTAAAGCATCAATCAATGAGCTAACATAAAGTTTAACCATATCGTAACTCATCAGTCCTCAACTTCTTCTAACTCGTTACTAGAATAGTTTTCAGTACACACTTGTACCGATACATATCTATTTACCACCAACTCTCTTACCAAATCACTTCAAGCTTATAAATGTTTACGATACAAATACTTCGATTTTCTGATGCCATAGTCCAACTATGGTCTTACATATACGTTGCCAAGGCCCTGTCGTGGTCTTACAGTCACATGCCATAACCCGATTATGGTCTTATTATCCAATTTGCCATAGCCCAGCTATGGTCTTATTCAGCAACTCGTCCTCTTAAACCGTACATTTAAATTAAGTTCTACACATTTAACCATAGGATAAATACAATCTCAATACCATCCATCCATTGAATAAATACACATTTAAGTTCAAATATACAAACTTCCCTCATGTACGGAAATGACGAAATGGACCGACTATTCAATTACTTTGCTTTTTCCCAGATCTAAGTCTGAATTCCTCTTTTCTTGATCTATAAGCAATCAAAATCAACTTATTTATTCTTATATTTATTCAATTCAATCCAAAACACATATTAGGGCTATTTTACACATTTTCCCCTAAACTTTTACATTTTTACAATTTGGTCCTTATTTCATAAATTCACAAATTAATGAAATTCACAATAGACCTATGCTATCCAAATTACCATAATGCCCCTATCAACCCATAATTTTTCATTTATTTCACATTTGACCCACTAACTTTGCACATTTCTCAATTTAATCCCTATTTTGCATTTTCACTAAAAATCACTTTACAAAACTTGTATATCTATCAACAAGCATTCATAATCTATTAAGAAAATTCAAAACACATGCTTATTCATCAATGGAAACATCTAAAATCATTAACAATTTTACAAATTAATCCCTGGGCTAGCTGGATCTAGCTGCAACGATCTCAAAAACGTAGAAATCGTTAAAAACGGGACAAAAATCATACCTTAATTGGCAATTATAGCATAGCAGAATGAAAACCCTAACAATGGTGTATTTGACTCTTGAATTTCGGTGATGGAAGATGAATTAAAGATGGAAAAATGTTTTTTTTTTTAATTATGAATAACCTTAATTACTAAATTACAAAAATAACCTTAGTATAAAACTACTAATATCACTTAATTGTTGTCCATAATTGTCCACTCACCTTTCAAATGGTTAAATTACCACATAAGGACCTTAACTTCGAGTTTCTATAGCTATTTAATACCTTTAGCTAATAGAACAACATTTTTGCATTTTACGCAATTTAGTCCTTTTTATCAAATTAACCAACCAAACGATAAAATTTCATCACGAAATTTTCACACATATATGCTATCATGTTGTAAACATTAAAATAATAATAAAATAAATATTTTGACTTCGGATTTGTGGTTCTGAAACCACTATTCTGATTTGACTAAAAATGGGTTGTTACAACTCTCCCCCTTAAGAATTTTCGTCTCCTAAAATCTTACCAATGAATAGGTTAGGGTATTGTTTTCTCACAGCTTCCTTAAGCTCCCACGTAACCTCTTCAACACCGTGTCATTGCCAAAGTACTTTTACGAGAGCTATGCTTTTATTTCTCAAATGTTTAACCTCACATGCTAAAATTCTGATCAGTTCTTCGTTATACATCATATCAAGTTAAATTTCAATCTCTGACAAAGAAATCACATGTGATGGATCAGATCTATATTGGTGCAACATCGAAACATGGAATACATTATGATTCTTTTCTAACTCCGATGGTAAGGCTAATCGATATGCTACTGGCCCTATTCGTTCAATAATCTCATACGGCCCGATGAATCGCGGACTTAAGTTGCCTTTGCGACCGAAACGAAGTATTTTCTTCCACGGAGATACTTTCAAGAACACTTTGTCACCGATCTAAAATTCAATGTCTTTTCATTTTAAATCCGCATATAATTTCTGGCGATTTGAAGTTGCTTTCAAACAGTCGCAAATTACTTTCATTTTCTCTACGGTTTCTCTAATCAAATCAACCCCGTGAATCTGTTTCTCACTAAGTTTCGACCAATACAATGGAGCTCGGCATTTGCGACCATACAGAGCTTCGTATGGTGCCATATTTATGCTCGATTGAAAACTGTTATTATACGCAAATTCAACCAGCGGCAAATATTTCTCCTAGTTGCCTTCTAACTCTAAAACATAACATCTGAGCATACCTTTAAGGATCTGTATTACTCGTTCCGGCTGACCGTCGAGTTGTGAATGAAAAGCTATACTGAAATTCAATTTCGTACCCAGAGCTTCTTACAATTTCTTCTAAAATCGGGATGTAAACCTTGAATCCCTATCTAAAATAATTGAAAATGGTACTCCGTGCAATCTCATAACTTCAGTATGTACAATTCAGCCAATTTATCAAGTGAATAGTCTTTACATATCGGAATGAAATGTGCTGATTTTATTAATCTATCAACGATAACCCAAATTGTATCTTTCTTTTTCGAAGACAGGGGCAACCCCGATACGAAATCCATCGTAACTCTATCCCATTTCTGCTCAGGTATCATTACTGGCTGAAGTAGTCCTGACAGTACTTGATGTTTAGCTTTAACTTGTTGACAAACTAAACATTTCGAGAATAAATCAGAATATCATCAATAAATACAACAACGAATCTGTCTAAATACGGTCTGAAAATTTGATTCATCAAATCCATAAATATAGCAGGAGCGTTAGTTAATCCAAAAGGCATAACAAGGAATTCATAATATCCGTACCTCGTCTTGAACGCTGTCTTCGGTACATTAGCATCTTTAACGCGCAACTGATAATAGCCAGATCTTAAATCAATCTTAGAAAACATTGTAGCTCCTTTTAACTGATCAAACAAATCATCAATTTTGGTAGAAGATATTTATTCTTGATTGTCACTTTGTTGAGCTGTCAATAGTCTACACACATTCTCATAGAACCATCCTTTTTCTTTACAAACAACATTGGTGCACCCTAGGGAGAGAAACTCGGTCTTGCGAATCCTCTATCAGTTAATTCTTGCAACTGAGTTTTCAACCATTTTAACTCTGTCGGAGTCATTCTGACATTTCAACTCAATGGTCTTTCATCTACAATTTACTACTGCATCATGCAATGTCAACCAGTCCATACCCAGAATAACATCAAACTCACCAAATGGCAACAACATCAAATCAACCATAAAACAATAACTCCGAGTCATTAATGGACAATTCTTGCATACTTTGTCAACTAGGATATATTTGCCTAAGGGGTTCGACACTTTTATAACAAATTCAGTAGAATCAACAAGTAAATTCTTACTAGACACTAAGTTCACACAATTGTATGAATGAGTTGATCTGGGGTCTATCAATGCAACTACATCAATATCATAAAGAGAGAATGTACCAGTAATAACATCTAGAGATGACGCTTCTTCACGAGTGTGAATAGCATAAGTTCTGGCAGTGCTCTAGCCTCTGATCTCACAACAGCATCTCGTGTTGCACCTCTAGCACTACTCACATTCCCAACATTACGGAATGGTCTTCTTCTCACAATCATGTTGCTTTTTCTTGCACTCTTAGATTTATCTTTCTCATCTAACTCAAGACAATCTCGAATGAAGTGTTCGTGCAAACCACATCTAAAATAGGCTTTATCATTCATTCTACACTCTCTGAAATGTCATTTTCCACATCATCCACATTCAGGTTTATTTGTTCTAGCATTACCCACACTTGCCATTGATGTAGCTGGAGTTTTTGAACTCGTAAATCGCTTCCCACAATCTCTATTAGAGTACTCCATTAATCCATTTGATCGACTATACGAATCTCGGGATTTCTTTGATGAAGAGTGATAAGGTTTATTCACCAATCTCTTTCTTGAACCTCTAGCTTTAGAATCAGCCTTCCTCTTTTCTTTGCCCAATTCTTCAGCTTTGCAAGCACGCTCAACTAACACAACAAATTCTTTTAAATCCAATATCCCGACAAGAAGTTAAATATCTTCGTTCAACCCGTCAACAAACCGCTTGCACATAATCTCTTCGGTAGAAACACACTCTTGAGCATACTTACTAAATTGTACAAATTCTCTTTCGTATTCAGTTACAGTCATGTGGCCTTGTTTCAGTTCTAAAAAAATTTTTATGCTTTTGATCCAGAAATCATTAACTTATGTACTTTTTTCGAAACTCGGTCTGAAAGAACTCTCAGGTGACTTTCTCTCTCAGCACCACAGATATTAATGTATTCCACCACTGGTATAGAGTGTCTCTGAAAAGGGATATAGCATACTTTAAACATTCAGTCGATGTGCAGGAAAGTTCAACAAACACTCGGATCATATTTTAAAGACAAAACTCGGCTCTCTCAGGATCATCATCAATATTAGCCCTAAACTCTTCAGCCCTGTGCTTACGGATTTTATCAACTGGCGGCTTGTTCAATCGTATTGGATCAATAAATTGAGGAACTACAAGGATTGGTTAAGGAATTGGCAAGGGTAGAGGTTGTTGAGCAGCCGGGTTCGTACGAATGTATTGAGTGAACCACTCGTTCATCATTTGAAAGAAGGCTTCTTTAGCCTCACCTCCATGACTACTCGACACGGGTCTAGATTCAAAAGGCGTTGTCCCTTGAGCGAGAGCTGGCGCATTACTCTCAACATCATCTGCTACAGCTCATTCGGGATCCATCCTATACGAAAACATAGTTTATAATGTCAGGATTTATCACACTATCACAGGTTATATATATGGCAAGTATAGCTAGACTCTCACACATACTATGTTAGTCCTAGAATCGACTAAATCGTAGCTCTGATACCAATAAAAGTAACACCCCTCACCCGCATTCAACACCGGAATAGGGTTACAGAGCATTACCAGACTTATAACACTTACAAATATACAATTCATATACAATTATCAATTCAAATAAAATTCAATCATAACTAATCATAGTGTCCCTTAAACGAGCCTACGAGGCCATAAACATGTATTAGGAGTGATTCGAGACTAAACTAAAAGCTCAAAATATTTTTCAACACTTAACAATTTTTCTCCAAAACAGGAGACACACGCCTGTGTGACCAAGCAGTATGTCTCCCACGGCCACCGGACACACCCGTGTCATAGGCCATGTGAACATTCGAAATGGGAGCACATGGCCGTGTCCCAGCCTATGTCCTACCCCGTGTCCAAACAAGTGAGGTTACTGACTTGGGTCACACGGCCAACCACACGCTCGTGTGTCTAGCCCGTGTGCCCTTCGAATTGGCCACACATGCCCGTGTGTCAGGGCGTGTGCTAGGCCATGCCAAACCTATAAGGTATACTAACTTGTGCCACACGGCCAGTAACACGCTCGTGTGTGAGACCGTCTGGAGCATACTGACTTCATTTCAATATCAACACCAAGGGACACACGGCTGTGTAACATAACCGTGTGTCACACACGGCTGAGACACACGCCCATGTCTCTACCCGTGTGGACAAAAATTAGATTTTGCCACCCATTTTACACATACCTAAATCAAATAGTTCCATTTCAAGACACAAATAAGTAGCCAAAATTCATCAACCAAAGTTCAAATCATACCAATTCTTTACCATCAATATAAATCACAAATATACCACAATTTGCCATATAATTTTATACCTAATTCACATATACCATTCAATTAACTAAACCATTCCAAACATGCAATATCAATTCAACTTGAATCACTCATTATAGGTTAATTACCTAACTCAAAATAATACCATTTGCATGTTTATAAACAACATCAAATTCACCATCACAAGCCAACTCAAATGGCCTAAATACATGTGGGATTATTGGGCCAGGCCGTGTGATCCACACGGTTAAAGCCATTTTGGGCCTTGTGGGCCACACTGGTGTGTGGGCCCACATAGGCAAATCACATGGGCTTGTGGACCCATTTTCACCGTTTTGACTGCTAAGGTTGTACGGGTCGCCCGAGTCGACTGTGGACCTACTGTAGGGTCGGTCGGATCACCTAGATCCTTAATTGACTGACTGACTATTATATCCATCTACTTTATATATATATATATGTACGACTATATTTTGAGCATGCTGTTAAATCTGTACTGAATACATATATGATACCATGATTTAGCACGATATAATTGTATGATGCATTGTATGGGGATGGGTTTATATGGATCGGAGGAAGTGTACTGAAAGGCTTCGAGCCTAACTTATTGGCAGCTTAGCTGCAAACTATTGTCTAGTACCGCATTCGGTACTTTTTAGAGTGTAGGGATGGGTGGGTTGATTATATCCCCACATGGAGTGTAGGGTTGGACGGAGATGGAGTGTAGAGGCTGGCTGGGTAGGACTTGTATATTGCATATTTTGATACTGTACTGATTACTGATACTGTAATGGGCGAAGACCCAAATGCATGACTGTCTCTGAACTGAGATGGGCTAAAGCACAGACTGATACTTTCACTGATTCTGAAAAGGGCTTAGTCCCAGACTGTGATTGCCTTATGTCTGTCTGTTTGTTCTATATGGGATTGCACACTGAGTTTTTGAAAACTTACTCTTCTGTTTTAACTGTACAGGTAATCCCTGAACCTAGACAAATCGATGTGACAGAGGACTCAGCGGTGGCCACACGACCCATTTCGTTCTATTTTAGTACTTAATTATAATTTTGATTTTATTTTGGGGTAATTTACAGTAATAACGGCCTCTTTGGATTTTCATGGTTAATTTGGGATTTTTATTGTTTTCATTTACAACTGCTAGAAGTAGGAATGATCGAGTTTTCAAAATGAATCAAATGTTTTAACAAATATGCAAATTGTTTTAAAATAGGTGACGTTTTGTAAATTACTAACGTATAGAGAGAATAACTTTTTGACAATGAATTACATTTTAAAATTTATCGACACGCCTTAAAATTAGCATAAGAGAGTGTGAAGAAGCAAAAAAGAAAGGAATTTTCTTTTGACGACAACTCACTTTTTGCAAAACACTACCATGTGACATCGCCAAATTCGGCCATAACGTCTAGGCCGAGTTTGGGGTGTCACATTTAGTGGTATCAGAGTGAGGTTGCAAAACTCGGTTGTGGATTTGGGTTTTTCAACTTGGATTTTAAAGCACCAAAATTTAAATGATTGAAATATTTTCGTAGCATGTGTGGTACACCAAGTCTCCGGCGCCGATCCCGTAAGTTCACTGAAATTTTTATGTGTTCTAAACTGAAATACTATAGATAATATATACTGAGGCTACTATAGATAGACTGTACTGAAAACACTCAAGTTAGTGTATAACTGATACTGTAGTAAAACCGATAGACATTACGTTGTACGAAAACAAACGTTATACTTCTGATGTTGTTTTTATAAAATATCTGTTAATAAACACTAGAATTGCAAACTGATGCATAAAACTGTAAATATAGATTAACGTGAATAGACAATGAGCATAAGAGGTACTCGCGGATGGGGTACAAGAGGCCGTGGTAGAGGCCGTAGAGGTGCTCGAGCTGGATTTTCATCTTCTAACAACTTGCTTAATTTGGATACAAGTGAGACACCGGCTTCACCAGTGACTGAGACTGGGTCTCATGATTGAGTGGCTGGGGACGACACACTATCCCAAGCCATGTTAAGGATTCTACAGAGGGTCGCTGGGCCCAATACTGGAGCTGGAGGCCGAGGGTCAATTACGGAATGACTCCGATCTAACGGAGCTGAACTCTTCAGGGGTATTGCAGGAGTTGCCCCTAATGTGGCTGAATATTGGATTGAGGCCATAGAGAGGATTATGGATGACCTGGACTACAGCTCTGAGCAGAAATTAAAAGGTGTTGTATCGCTGCTACGATATGAGGCATATCAGTGGTGGCTTACTGTTAATGAGGGCACTCAGCCCAATCGACTAACCTGGGAGTTCTTTAAGATGGCATTCTAGGGAAAGTATGTGGGTGCCAGTTACGTGGATACCTGTAGGAGAGAGTTCCTAAATTTGACTCAGGGTGATAGATCAGTGGCCGAGTATGAGGTCGAATTTCTACAACTAAGCCGCTATGCGCGTGGTATGGTGGTGGCTGAGTATGAGAGATGTGTTCGTTTCGAGGATGGCCTCAAGGACAATCTGAGGGTACTGATAGCTCCACAGAGAGAGTGGGACTTTGTTACACTGGTCGATAAGGCGAACATTGCCAAGGAAGTGAAGCACGCTGAGCGCCAAAACAAAGAAAGACGTAGGAATAAAAGGGATTCAGAGCCCTCAAGTTTCATTCAGAGGCCTAAAAAAGGCCAGAATTGATGGGTCGGTCAAAGTTAGGGCTCCTATTATTGCTATTGGACAGCCACCGTGTACTGATTGTGGTAGATGCCATCAGGGCGAGTGCTGGAAAAGAACTATGGCTTGTTTGAGATGCAGTTCATTAGAGCACCGTATTAGAGAGTGTCCGCGGAGGTCCGATCAGATGCAAGCTTCTAGCGTGGGTACTGCACCACCACCGAAAGTAGTTCAGCAGCCACTGAGAGGCCATGGTCAAGCCAGAGATGGGAATGGTCTGAGCTGTGGTCAGATAGCATCGGGCAAAGGTGCTGGTCATACTGAGGTGAGGCAGTCGGCTCTAGTCTATGTTGATCATCACCGAGAGGATGGAGATGCTCCAGATGTCATTACGGGTACGTTCTTTATTTATAATGTACCTTATACTGCATTGATAGATATAGGATCCACTCATTCCTATATAGCTTGTACCGTATCTAAAAACTTGGGTATACTGGTTGAGAGCACTACGAGTGAGGTCACTATACTAAGTCCGTTGGGGAAGTCAATAAGGATTAACAAACTATTTAGAGATGTTCCTTTAGAGGTTCAAGGGGCTATCTTTCTGGCTGATCTAATGGAACTACATTTAGGGGAGTTCGATTTAATACTAGGAATGGACTGGTTGGTTAAGCATCGAGTGAGCTTAGATTGTGCCACAAAATGGGTTGTATTGAGAACTGGGGAGGATAGCGAGGTGGTCGTGATTAGGGAATGTCGGAACTACCTATCAAATGTGATTTTTGCTTTGAGGGCCGAAAAGTTGGTTCGTAAGGGATATGAGGCGTATCTGGCCTACATCAGTGTTTCAGATTCTGGGGATTCTTCAGTTAAGGATATCAAGACAGTTAAGGACTTTTCAGACGTTTTTCTTGAAAAGCTACCTAGGTTACCTCCGGATCGTGAAGTAGAGCTCCTTTCTGGTACAGCTCCGGTGTCCTTCGTCCCTTATAGAATGGCACCGAATGAGCTTTTGGAGCTTAAGGCTCTGACTTAAGAGTTACTGGATCGTGGGTTCATCCGCCCTAGTGTGTCTCCGTGGGGAGCACTAGTGCTATTCGTGAAAAAGAATAATGGATCCACGTGTATGTGTATTGACTACCGTTAACTGAATAAGCTAACTATAAAGAATAAGTACCCCCTACCGAGGATAGACGATCTGTTTAACCGATTTTGAGGGGCTTCGATTTTCTCTAAGATTGATCTACGATTAGGATATCATTTGTTGAGGGTTAAGGAGACTGATGTAAACAAGACAGCATTTAGGACTCGATATGGTCATTACGAGTTCCTAGTGATGCCATTTGGAATTACGAATGCACCAGCAGTTTTTATGGACTGATAAACCGAGTGTTCCAACCTTATCTAGATCGATTCATAGTGGTATTTATTGACAAAATACTGGTTTATTCGAAGATTGAGGATTAGCATGATGAACATCTCAGAGTGGTTTTACAGATTCTACGAGAGAAGTAACTGTACGCCAAGTTCAGTAAGTGTAAGTTCTGGTTACGTGAAGTAACGTTTCTAGGACATGTGGTTTCTACTGAGAGGATTAGAGTTGATCCTCAAAAGATTGATGCTCTTCTGGATTAGAAGCAGACTATGACTGTATCGGAGATATGCAGTTTTTTGGGACTGGCAGGATATTATCGACGTTTTGTAGAGGGGTTTCACTGATCACCGTACCCTTGACTAAGCTGCTACCTAAGGGGGTACCGTTTAAGTGGACTAATTTGCAGCAAGAAAGATTTGAGAAGCTCAAGATTGTACTGACTAAGGCCCCTGTTCTGATACAGCCAGAGTCTGGAAAGGAGTTTACTATTTATAGTGATGCATTACATGTCAGTTTAGGATGTGTGTTGATGTAAGAGGGTAATGTGGTAGCGTACGCGTCTCGTCAGCTTAAGACTCATAAGGCGAATTATCCGACACATGACTTGGAGTTGGCCGCTGTGGTATTTGCACTGAAAATTTGGAGGCATTATCTGTATGGTGAGAAGTGTATCATTTACACTGATCACAAGAGCCTCAAGTACCTCATCACTCAGAAGGAGCTGAATCTTAGGCATCGTAGATGGATTGAGCTGCTTAAGGGTTACGACTGTACTATCGAATACCACCCTAGTAAGGCCAATGTGGTGGCTGATGCGCTGAGCTGTAGGGCTATGTCTAATCTGAGGGCAATGTTTGCTCACCTCAATTTATTCAATGATGGTAGTCTATTGGCCGAACTTCAAGTTAAATCGACGTGGATAGAGTAGGTTAGGGGTAAACAGTTAGAGGACGAGTCTTTGGGTCTTCGCTTTCAACAGATTGAGAGTGGGAATACTATAGATTTTGGATTGAATAGCGAAGGGGTACTCTACTTCTGTAGGAGAATCTGTGTACCGAAAGATACTGAATTGAGGTAGTTTATACTAATAGATGCGCATAGCAGCCCTTATGCTATGCATCCTGGTGAAAACAAGATGTACCGAGACCTTCGTGAGTTATACTGGTGGCCAGGTCTTAAATGAGAGGTTACTGAATTTGTGGTCAAGTGTTTGACATGCCAATAGGTTAAGGCTGAGCATCAGTTACCTTCGAGATTGTTGCAGTTAGTGAAGATTCCGCTTTGGAAGTGGGAGCGTGTAACTGTGGACTTCATTAGTAGGTTACCCCTCACACCCACTAAGAAGGATTCTGTATGGGTCATCGTGGATCGATTAACCAAGTTCGCCCACTTTATACCAGTTCGTACTAACTACTCTTTACAGAAGCTGGCTAAACTGTATGTGTCTGAGATATTGAGACTGCATGGGGTACCGATTTTGATAATATCTAATAGGGATCCTCGCTTCATGTCTCGGTTCTAGAAGAAACTACATGAAGCTCTAGGTACAAGGTTGGACTTCAGTACTGCGTTCCATCCTCAAACAGATGGTCAATCTGAGAGGGCGATTCAGATACTAAAGAACATGTTTACGAGTTGTGTGACTGACTTCCGAGGCAGTTGGGAGGATTACCTGCCACTAGTAGAGTTTGCTTATAACAACAGTTATCAGTCGAGCATTCAGATGGCACTTTACGAGGCACTATATGGTCATAGGTGTCGCACACCTTCGTGTTGGAATGAGTTGGGCGAGCGGCGTGTTCTGGGCCCTGAACTAGTTTCTAATACCAAAGACAAAGTTAGATTGATTCGAGACCAACTGAAAGCGGCATCTGATAGAAAAAAGTCCTATGTAGGCTGAAGCGTCGAGAGATAAAGCATTCAGTGGGGGACTCTATTTTTCTCAAGGTCTTACCATAGAAGAAAGTACTGAGGTTTAGTCATAAGGGTAAGTTGAGCCCTAGATTTATTGGGCCTTATCGCATTCTGAAATGAGTGAGGCCAGTAGCATATCAGTTGGAACTACCTCCAGAGTTGGAGCGGATTTACGACGTGTTCCACATTTCTATGTTGAGGCGCTACCGCTCTGATCCCACGCATATTGTTTTAATTGAGGAAATCGAGGTTAGGCTAGATCTGACGTTTGAAGAGGAGCCAGTCCAGATATTGGATCGCAATGTGAAGGTTCTAAAAAGAAAGTCTATCCTACTGGTTAAAGTTCTGTGGCATAATCATAGTTCTGAGGAGGCCACGTGGGAGCCTGAGGATGTGATGTGACAACAATATCCCCATCTGTTCTGATCAGGTAAAATTTCGAGGCTGAAATTTTCTTTAAGGGGGGTAGAGTTGTAACGCCCCCAAAATCCCTTAGATATTTATTTTTGTATGTTTGTGTCATAAATAATTATCTACTTTAGTGGTTATGTGTTCTGGGAATGTCTGAAAGGTCCCAAGTTCAAGCCTTAGCTTGGGCAAATTTTTGTTTTTAAAAGAATAAACCCCTATCTCTAATCAGTAGGCTTATAAATAAATGTTGGTAAAATATGTCAGAATGGGTCTGCTGGTCTAGTGGCTAAGTGGAGTGGCAAAGTGCTGGTGGTCTTGAGTTCGAGTCTTGGTATGCACGAGGGAGTGTTTCATTTTACTGCTTGTGCCGTGTAGGTGATATAGCTTAGCCGGAATACTGAAGAGTTTGAGTGGAATTTGAATTAGGTGGTTGAGAGAGGGGTGGATGGTTTTGGGGAAAGGATTAAGGGATATGGTGAGAAAATTAAGGAGTGAGGAGTTTGAGAGCATTCAAACTGTAGTTGCAAGTTCGGTTTTCCCCTCACTCTTTCATTTCTAACAAATTTCCCCCTGATGTTTGGTTTCCCCATTACTAAAATTTTCTTTTTTTGGTTTTTGAAAGTTCTCTGTCGAAACTTCTGCTAGTTGCCTTTCCTCTTATTTCGTTTTCTTTTTGCAATCTCGGTTTCATTTTTCTTTTTCCCAAGAATCCTCTGTCGAATTTTCTCCTTTTCCCTCTCCACATTGCTGCCGTTCTCTTCCTCAAACCCTTCTTTTGCTACTGAATTTACGATTGGATTTGCCTTTGTCCCCTAGTCGAATCATATCTGCTTCCTTCCCAATTTCGGCTTTGGCTTTTGATTCTCTCAAACTTTTGTCAACTGTTCCTCGTTCTTTGGTGCCGATTATTGCTATTCGATTTTTTGTTGATTTCTTTTCCCTTTCGGTTTTGTCCCTTCTTAAGGCAAACGTTCCCTCCTCCTTTCTTGCCGATTGTCTCTCCTTTTTCTACCCTCACTGTTCCGACTCTTTTCTTTATTGCTCTCTGTCAATTTAGTGTTCCATTTCTATTCTACGGG
The DNA here is from genome assembly GCA_005393395.2 of Gossypium australe. Taxonomy (NCBI): domain Eukaryota; kingdom Viridiplantae; phylum Streptophyta; class Magnoliopsida; order Malvales; family Malvaceae; genus Gossypium; species Gossypium australe. The sequence continues at coordinate 111,148,314 of CM016617.1, read as the reverse complement.
TTTGCGCTTTTGGTAAGTTGGTATTCGATTTGGCTTAAACTGTTCTTGTAGATAATTATTAATAGGGGTTTCGGCTGGATTGCAGGTAATAACCCAGGAGCTAGTGATCATATTTTTCCAACAGGTTAAGTGCGTAGGGGTTCAATTGTTCAAATAAGTTAAGTGGATGTCGATCAAGTGGATAAGTGTATTGAATAGGGTTCATTTTAAATTCAATTGATATGCACTTAATCGAGTGTTTATGGGTAAACATAGGTTCTGGAGTGATCGAGGACTATGTGTGCATCTTTCGTAACCAGGTGTGTAAACACGACTCTGGAAATAGAAATCGGCGAAAAGTCGAAAAACGTGAAAGTCAATGCCATACGGGCGTGCGGCCGCCCGTGTGGTAGGCCATGTGACTAGACACGGGCGTGTGATCGACGAGCCAGGCCATGTGCGATTCATGGGCCAGGCCGAATTGGGCCGTATGGGAATCACGGATGTGTGGGCCCCATACATGTGGGCCCACATGGGCAAATCACATGGGCTTGTGGGCCCATTTTTACTGTTTTGACTGCTAAGGTTGCACGGGTCGCCCAAGTCGACTATGGACCTACTGTAGGGTCGGTAAGATTACCTAGATCCCTAATTGACTGAATGATTGTTATATCGATGTACTTTATATATATATATATATATATATATATATATGTACGACTGTATTTTGAACATGCTGTTAAATTTGTACTGAATACATATATGATACCATGATTTGGCATGACATGATTGTATGATGCATTGCATGAGGATGGGTTTATATGGATCGGAGGAAGCGTACTAAAAGGCTTCGAGCCTAACTTACTAGCAGCTCAGCTGTAAACTACTGTCTAGTGCCGCATTCGGTACTTTTTAGAGTGTAGGGATAGGTGGGTTGATTATATTCTCACATGCAGTGTAGGGTTGGACAGAGATGGAGTGTAAAGGCTGGCTAGGTAGGACTTATATACTGCATATTTTGATACTGTATTGATTACTGATACTATAATGGGCCAAGGCCCAAATGCATGACTGCCTCTGAACTGAAATGGGCTAAAGCACAAACTGATACTGTCACTGATTCTGAAAAGGGCGTAGACCCAGACTGTGATTGCCTTTTGTCTGTCTGTTTGTTCTATATGGGATTACACACTGAGTTTTCGAAAACTTATCCTTCTGTTTTAACTGTACAGGTAATCCCCAAACTTAGGCGGATCGGTGCGACGGAGGACTCAACGGTGGCCACACAACCCATTTCGTTCTATTTGAGTACTTAATTATAATTTTGATTTTATTTTAGGGTAATTTACTGTAATAATGGCCTCTTTGGATTTTCATGGTTAATTTCAGATTTCTATTGTTTCGATTTATAACTGCTAGAAGTAGGAATGATCGAGTTTTCAAAAAGAATCAAACGTTTTAACAAATACGCAAACTATTTTAAAAGCTTCCGCAATAAGTGACGTTTTGTAAATTACTAACGTTTAGAAAGAGAATAAATTTTTGACAATGAATTATGTTTTAAAATTTATCGGCGCGCCTTAAAATTAAGTGTGAAGAAGCGATAAAGAAAGGAATTTTCTTTTGATGACAACTCACTTTTTGCAAAACACTATCATGTGACATCGCCAGATTCAGCCATAACATCTAGGCCAGGTTTGGGGTGTCACAAATACAAGCTCAATACCATCCATCCATTGAATAAATACACATTTAAGTTCAAATATACGAACTTACCTCGTGTACGGAAATGACGAAACAGACCGACCATTCAATTACTTTGCTTTTTCCCCGATCTAAGTCTGAATCCCTCTTTTATTGATCTATAAGTAATCAAAATCAACTTATTTATTCTTCTATTTATTCAATTCAATCCAAAACACACACTAGGGCTTTTTTACACATTTGGCCCTAAACTTTTACATTTTTCAATTTGGTCATTATTTCATAAATTTACAAATTAATGAAATTCACAATAGACCTATGCGAGTCAAATTACCATAATTCCCCTATTAACCCATAAATTTTCATTTATTTCATATTTTACCCACTAACTTTGCATATTTCTCAATTTAATCCCTATTTTGCATTTTCACTAAAAATCACTTTACAAAACTTGTATATCTATCAACAAGCATTCATAATCTATCAAGAAACTTCAAAACACATGCTTATTCATCAATGGAAACATCTAAAATCTTTAATAATTTTCCAAATTAGTCCCTGGGCTAGCTAGATCTAGCTACAACAATCTAAAAAATGTAGAAATCGTTAAAAACGGGACAAAATCATACCTTAATTAGCAATTATAGCATAGCGGAATGAAAACCCTAACAATGGTGTATTTGAATATTGAATTTTGGTGATGGAAGATGAATTAAAGATGGAGAAATGTTTTTTTTATTTTGAATAACATTAATTACTAAATTACAAAAATAACCTTAATATAAAACTACCAATATCACTTAATGGTTGTCTATAATTGTCCACTCACCTTTCAAATGGTTAAATTACCACATAAGGACCTTAAATTTGAAATTATATAGCCATTTAATACCTTTAGCTAATAGAACAACATTTTTGCATTTTACGTGATTTAGTCCTTTTTACCAAATTAACCAACCAAACGATAAAATTTCTTCACTAAATTTTCACACATACATGCTATCATACTGTAACCATTAAAATAATAATAAAATAAATATTTTGACTTTAGATTTGTGGTTCTGAAGCCACTGTTCTAATTTGACTGTTGTTACAGATTTGGCTTCGGGCCATGAATATCGGCTGATTTGGCTTCGGGCTATGATATCAGTGCTTCGAATATAAGTACCTTGATTTGACTTTGGGCCATGGTATAGGTACTTATTGTGCGAGATTCTTAAGCATCCGACTTATTCCGAATAGTTCAACGAGTAAATGAATGACGTGGTTGAGAATGAGATTGGTACGAGAGGATACAGGTATGTGCATAAACCATATTAGTTTTGAATCAAAGAAATGGTGAAGAAAATATATAGTTTTGTGAATGAGAAATTAAAAGGTTTGTTAGTTGATGTGAATTCATGTATCTTTAATCAATTGTTGAATTATGTGATTATGATTATATGAGTTTATTTCATACAAACTTACTAAGCTTTATAACTTACTTTGTTTATTTTTCCCCTGTTTTATAGTGTTATCAAAGCTAGCTTGGATTCGGGGATCTTCGGAGATCGCTTCACACTATCTACCTATCTCTTGGTGCCTATGAACTTTGGTATTTTAAGTATATGGCATGTATAGGGACTTTGGTCATTTTGGTTATGACCTGTTAGTGATTCTGGCCATATGAATTGGCATTATAAATGTTTATGTTTTGGTATGTATATATATAGTCATGAGTGATGGCTTATTTTGGTCTATTTTGGTATGGTTGAATCATATATATATATATATATATATATATATATATATACATATAACTATACTTTGTGAAATGTGTTAAATGATTAAGGTTGGATTCATGATGCTTGTTGAAAATAGGTAAATTAAATGTCAATAGGTGATGATTTGTGAATTGGTATGTTTGTGGAATTGAGAATATTGATGCATATTTGTTAATGGTCATTTTGATGATTTGAGAAGACAAAGATTGGCATGAATTTAGATGGCAATATGTGGTATTTATGTTTTATATTGGTTGGTGTTGGAATTGGTATAAGTCATGCTTGATTTGGAATTGAATTATATGCCTATTGATGCTATGTTATGTGCCATATGAGTTGTGTAGGTGTGCCTAATTTTGGGTGGCAAAATGGCTTGGTAAATAGCCTAGTTTTGTCCATACTGGCAGAGACACGAGTGTGTGCCTCAGCTGTGTGTGACACACGGTCATGTTACACGGCCATGTGTCCCTTGGTGTGGTTTTAGAAATTAAGTCAGTATGCTCCACACGGCCTCACACACGGGCGTGTGACTTGGCCGTATGGCATAAGTCAGTATACCCTACAGATTTGGGACAGCCTAGCACACGGCCTGACACACGGGCGATTATGGCCATTTTTAGGGCACACGGGCGTGTGTGTTGGCCGTGTGACCCAAGTCAGAGAGTTACACGGGATTGAACATGGGCTGGGACACGGCCATGTGCTTCCATTTCGAATGTCAACACGACTTGTGACACGGGTGTGTCTGGTGGCCGTGTGAGACCCATGGTCGGGCCACACGGATGTGTGTCCCCTGTTTTGAGAAAAATTTTATAAGTGTTCCAAATGTTTCCAAAGTTATCAGTTTGGTCCCGAACCACTCCCAATGTATGTTTAGGGCCTCGGAGGCTTGTATTAGGGACAAATTGATTGAGATTGAATGATGAATGCTTGAATTGTGAAAATGTATGCTAAGTAGTGGTTTAATTGTTTTATAAGTTTGTTAAAGCTCTGTAACTCTATTCTGGCATTGAATACGGGTGAGGGGTGTTACAGTATGAACAATGACAAGACTTTAACGAAGATCCCTCACTTTGGCAGTCACTACGACCATTGGATTGAATTGATAGATAACCTACTTAGAGTAAAGGGTTTGTGGAGTTTGGTGAAAATGGTTTCAAAAGGCCGGTAGATGGGACGATACTGATAGAGGCACAGAAAGTTTGCTCGATGATGCCAAAACCAAGGATTATTAGGTCAAACATTATCTTTTCCAAGCACTTGATCGTACTATCTTCGAACAAAACTTGGATCATAGTACAGCCAAGAGTGTTTAGGATTCGATGAAACAGAAATCTGGGGGGAATGACAGGATAAAGAAACCTCTTCACTAAGAAGGGAATTCAAGGTTGTCAATGAGGAAAGATGAAACCATCACTGAGTATTTTGCAAGAGTGATGAACGTTTCTAACAAGATTTTGAGCATTAGAGAAAATATGTCTGATTCAAATATTGTTGAGAAAATTCTACGAACTTTAACAGAGAAGTTCACATATGTTGTGGCGTCCATCAAGGAATCAAAGAATACTGATAACATGTTCGTTGATGAATTACAGAGTTCATTGGTGTTACATGAACAGAAGTTTCCAAAGGTGTGTAGTGAGGATGAGGATCAAGTTCTGAAGGTAGATTCAGAATTTGGAATAAAAGGTAAAGGAATATCGTCTAGAGGTAGAGATCAAGGAAGAGCAAGAACAACCTTCAACAAGGCAACGGTTGAAAGTTATAAATGTCATAATTTAGGAGATTTTCAGTATGAATGTCCAAGATGGAATAAGAAAGCAAATTATGCTGAAGTAGAAGAGGAAGATGAAGATGTTTTGCTGTTAATAGCATATGAGGAGCCCCATGAAGACGAGACAAGTGATGTGTAGTTTTTAGATTCAGGATGCTCAAATCATATGTGTGAGAATCAAGGTATTTTTTCAAACTTGGATACGACTTTCTCTCATGTTGTCAAGCTTGGAAACAATACAAAAATGAAGGTGATTGGAAAGGGAGATGTGAAGTTGTTTTTGAAAGGCATCAGATTTGTTATTGGTAATGTGTATTATGTGCTTGAGTTTTAAAACAATCTTTTGAGCGTGGGTCTGTTGCAAGAAAAGGGTTTGGAACTACTGTTTAAAGATGGTATGTGTAGCATTTATCATCCACAAAAAGGAAAAATGGCAGAATCCAACATGACTGCAAACAAGATGTTTAAGTTGATTGTCGATTCACCCATCACTATAAAAGAATAAAAGTGCTTGCTAATCAGTACCACAGACTAGTCCAAGCTTTGGCATCATCTTTATGTTCATCTTAACTATAAAGGTGATGCGAGTCTCAAAGCCCAATTTCAAACCCATGAATGTGATGGGCTCACACTACCTCAAGGCCCAACAACAATGTCAAAGGTTAAGCAAATCAAATCAAGGTTCAATCAAATACAAGATTGAAGGATGAATCTCTTTGAGGAAAGAGGAAATGATACATGCACGGATGGGGTGAAATTTATTAAATTCCATTCACCGAAGCTATCAATTTTCAAGCTTGAGAAATCAGTAGACTTGCGATGACTTTTTGGATGGGATTCTGGCATTTTTGGTTGAGATGTCTTATGGCGTTTGTAGATCTATCTCTTATCTTTGAAACGCATTTTGAATCACTCAATTTTGAGTTCAGGTGCTCAAGTTATGGCTGTTTTAGTGAAGACTGTGCGAGCAAAATTTCTGAATAGAACTATGACGAGAATTACGAAATCTTGGCTTTTAATTCGAGTTTAAATCATATTATGTTCAGGTTTTAGGCTTAATTTTTATTATATATGAGTCTAATATTGTATTTATTAGCTCTTATTTTTATTATTATTTTATTCCAAACTTTTTATAATTATTAAGTATTTTAAGTTATTTAGGAGATTTATGTTAATAAGAAAGTTTAGTTTAAAACTACTTCTTATTTAGATTAAATTAGAATTCTAGTGTACTTAAAAGATTTATTTAGCTAGCCTATATATAGGCCTTTGCATTGTACATAATTCATTCAATTCATTATTATTCAACTTCTCTTTTGAGTTTATAAATTCTCTTTGAGTTTTTTTTTTTTAAGAATTTCTCTTGAGTTTCTTTTAGAAGAGTGCTAACAATCTTTTCAGATTGTGAGAATCATCTTCAAACTTTTTCTTGCCAAGTTTTCTTTCTTGGAGGGGAAATTAGAGCCGCTTGAAGGAGGTTGTAGATTATTCGTGTTTCCAATGCTTCTTAGGACTTCGACATACTACGTTCTATCTTTCCATCTATCTTCTTTATTTTCTTCATTGTTCTAATCGTAGATTTATTATTCTATTTTAATTATCTTAGTTATTTATTTTAATTGTTTTATCTAACTTGGATTTGATTGCATTTTAAGTTATGCAAAAAATTCAAGTTTCTTTCTGAACGTCTAAAGCCCTAAGTCAAATCCGCAACTTTGACAAACTTTACGATCCGCTTCCGCATTCATCTGTCTCATTCTTTATCAAAAAGTTTGCGTACTTTATAAAGTAAAGAAATGACGATTGGATTGCCGCTAATTGTCAATACAAATGTCATATGTGATGCATGCATGATAGGCAAGCAACACTAGATTTCCATTCCCAAGAGGAGCCACTGGAGAGCAACAGAGAGATTACAACTAGTTCATGCAGATCTTGGCGGCCAAATTACACCTGCCTCTAGAAATAAATTATGTAATTTATATTTCTAAACAAGCTTAAAGTGATAAAATGTTTCCGACTTCTCCGAAATATAATATTTGTGATATTTTTAAATTCATGGATTTATTAAAAGCTTGTTTAATAATTTATTTTAAATCTTTAAAGTATTTTAAGATTCGATAAATTCATGTTTTTATGTCTTTTTCTATATTGAATCTCATTTAGTTTCTCTACATTTTTATCATTTCCCTAAGTATTTTTAAAGAATGTTAACGTTGATAAAAATGGGCCTGAAGCTGGAGGTCCACTTACAGCTGGGAATCGAAGTGAAGCAAAGAAAATGAAAATCTAAAAACATTGGCCCAATCGCTTATTCCTTTCTCTGGTTTTAAGGTTGGCACAAATTTAGTTATTTGTTGTCCAGCAACCTTAGGCAGGTTTCCAACTCAAACGGAAAAAAGAAAACAATGAAATGCAGATAAAAGTCCAGGTTGGTTAGATTTAAAGGTTGAAAAACTGTAGTTTTATTGGATTTCATTTTTGACTTGTTCCAGTTTGGTTTTGGATAAATTGTGATTTTGTAGTCTGAAAGTATATTGATGCTGTTGATTCGGATATGTATTAATAACTCCTTTTCAACCTGGAAGAACCCCATCACCCGCAAATCAATTGCTCCCATAAAAGTTGGTTAGAAACAGAAGAGGAAAGTGCACGGAGGAGGGGGAGGGTGATCTTATTTTAATTGTAGCCAATGGCTCCAATTGAAGGTGTAATATAACTAATGCCACAACTGATGAAGTGGTGAGGACACTTCAATTCTTTGCCATTTATCATTCAGGTAATGAGAAATTGCTGTTCTATTTTGGGGGGGGGGGGGTGGTAGCACATAGGGGCGAAGCCAGAACAATCTTTTAGGGGCCGAATGAAATTTTAATTTTTTATAGTCTATATATTTATAATTTTTAAAAGATTAAATTAAATTTTTATAATTTTAAGGGGAGTCAAAATACAATTTTACCTTTACTAATTTAAAATTTTTAAAAAAATTTAAGGGCTTAAATAACAATTTTATATTTTAAGGGGGGCTGGGGCACATACCAGCCCCTCTAGATTCGCCACTGGTAGCAGGTTAGGGAGCTGCCTGAATGACAAGAAACTTGGGACAGGGAACTGATATTTTAGGCAAGGCATTATCTATTTTAGCTAAAAGCTACATATCTTTGTTGATTTTAAGTTGAATCTGAATCATTAGGTTAATCTTGTAAGTCACAATTACATCATGAATCCGCTTCTACTTATCACCCACTATGGAGTTCAAAAATATAGATGGTGCTTATATTTGTTCTACTTGTTTGGAGCTAGGTGTAATTTGTTTTACCATACGGTGTCTATTGAATGTGTATGCATGCTGTCATTTGTTATTCATTGGCCCATTTTGCAGGTAATTAGACATTTTGTTGGTTGTCAGGCTGACCTCTTTGTGTGGATAAGTTTGTCTACTTGTCCCCGGCAGCTCACTTTGTTTATATTACTCCCTTTTTTTTACTTCTTGGCTCATAATTTCTTTGATTTATTCCTTACAGAAGCTTCTTAACAAATTTGCAATAAGTAGACAGCTGTTTCGCAAGCTAATACTTTTGTCTTATTTCTTGTTTCTTCTAGAGAGGCATTCGCAGTATGTGAGAATTATTCACCTCCTTCAACATTCCTTCAGGTCCAAGTGCTAAACCCAATATTGAGTCCCTGCCATAGAAGGGTTCATAAGATTTTTCTCTTGGTCATCACTAAATTGTAAGAAACTTGTGTTGCAAGTAATAAAATGAAGAGGATTTGGGATAAAAACTTGAGGTGTGGAAAACACTTAAAACATTTTAAGTTTACATCTAGGATATTACAAGTTATAAACAAAATAATGAAAATAGCATTATTGAGTATTATATAGACATTATATGTTTTTCATCGAAGTAAGTATAACTTAATATATAATTTATGACATAAGTTATCTATTATCATAACATAATAACTTTTCATGAAATCATATTTTTTTCATTTCTAAACTTTTCAAGAAAGCTATGTAATTCCAATAAATTAATAAATTTATTCAGATGCAAAAACAACAAAACATAAAAATTTATTGCACCGCCAAAATCCATATTAAGTGCAAATATTTTGACCACATATATAAAACCCAATAGGTAATCCATCTATTCCCACCCAACTCAATTACTTAAGTTATAAAAAATTAGTTATTTAAATTTTTTATACTATATATCAATATCAGATTACTAACCTTGCAAACTATTAACACAAATTGTGCAGCTAATAATCAGGCAATTGCGAAGAGTTACTTAAATTATTCCATGAAGTTCATGTAAATAAACCTATGGACACTGAATGTACTTTTTACATCTGGTAGTTTTACACATACATACACACATATATATATTTCTCTCGCAGAAGACTGCAATTTTAGCTAGAACATGTAGAAACCGAGTTTGATCTTGACAAAGATGAAGAAGTATTCAAGAACTGGATGCAATCTTCAATAGCTTCAGCATGATGAGACTCAGTAGATTCCGTCAATGAACGTGGCCTCGGCAGATTCGAAGAAGAAACCTTATGCCGGCAGCTCCTTCGAATGGATTCAAAACGCAAAGCACTTGCAACTTTAGCTCCGATACGCCCCAACAATGCTTTTGCTGGTATAAATCTTGGTCTTTTGACGAGCCTAAACATAAACATCCCAACGACGACCATCCTGTTTCTATTACCTGATCTTCTTCTGCTATTGCCACTGCCCCTTTTTTTCAGAAACATTATTGTTGGCCTTCCGTTGATGTCTGGATTGAAACTCACCTGCTTGTTTCTTCTTCTTCTTCACATTCAGAAATTTTGGGAAGAGAGTAGAAAAAGGTTTTTCTAGGTATTTATGTTAGTAGTTTGCAATGTTATTTGTAATTCTAAATTGCAAAGAGATACATAATTTAGAGAATTTAAATAACAAATTCTTTATTATTTGTGTAATTAAATTAAGTGTTCAGCCCACTATGTAAGTGAGCTCTCCTTGTTGGTTCTATTTATATCGGTCAAAAGATAAAGCGACATGGAAAGTGATTTACGCCTCAAATAAAAAGAAAAAAGATAAAGCGATAAGGAAAATGATTCACGCCTTAAGATAAAAAAAAAAAAAAAAAATCATGCAACAAAAGATAAGTTATACATTGAAATGAGTAATTGCGTTTGTGAGGTGACCATAGATGTTGACAGAACATTTTGGCTAACTCTTTAACTCCACTTTTTCAACAGAGGTTTCAAAATTTTTCACATACAAAACGTGCATGAGCCATGCAGCAGCCGTGTTTGAATGTATAAATATTGCTATTTATCTTCAAAATTGTCGCATTAATGAAGCCAAACTCACCATCAGATAAAAAGATATGATACGCCATTGTTCGTCGGAATTAGGGTTCATCATTCATTGATTCTGATTTCAGGGTTCCATAACAATTAGGGTTTAGTTCATCGTAGTAAGTTCGTAAGAAGAAGACTGGTAGGCGCAAAGAGGAAAAAGGAGACAGGCACTCACTGCTTTTTGTAGCAGTAACAAACAAGGAAAAGACAAGGGGACAAGCACTCAAATACTCCTTGTAGCAGCAGCGTTGCATTTGAGGTACAATGTCATAGCTTACCTTTTTTAGCTTTTATTGGCCATTCTAATCTTTGATCTGTTCTGGAAATAGGAGTGGTCCATTTTCCCGAATACATGTTTATTAGAGGCTTCCCATTAAGCTCCCTTGTAAAAAAAAAAACAATAATAAAAAAAAATAAAATTGAAGAAAAATCCTTTATATTCTTTTGGAATTTTCTTATAATTTTCTTTTATTCTTTCTAAAAATTTCTGGTATCCAATACTTCTTGAGAAAATTTTGATATTTCCACGTAATTTTTTGTACTCCATAATTATAAGTAATTTTTCATAATTTTTTGTATCTTCTTAGAAATTTTACTATGAGTTTTAGCACGGAATTAATTTTGGGTATAATTTTTTTTGTATACTAAAAAATTTGTTATATATATTAAAAATTTTAAAAAATAAAACAAATTTTATAAGACGAACCTGATAGTCCCTCATATTTTTTTGGTAATCTCACATAATTTTTTGCATGACCTCGATATTTTTGATAATCTCTCATATTTTTAAGTAATCCCTAATGTTTTTTTTTTATATTCTCTCGTAATTTTTGGTAAAATTTTGAGGGAATACCAGAAAAAAATATGAGAGGGAATACCCATAAAATATTGATACAAAAAATTCTAAGAGTATATCAAAAAATATATGAGGAAGTATAAAAAATTATAAGAGATTATCAAATATTAATCCATTTTATAAAATTTATTTTATTTATTTAATTTTCACTATTTTTAAATTTATCCTTATATATAATATTTTTTTTGTACCAGTATGTAAAATTAATAATTTAAAAATTCTCATTCCGTTAGCAAAATTTCCTTAAAATTTATTAATATGATCAATAATATTTTTTTCACTAAAAATTATATTTTTGATCCCAAATCCTTACTTCGAAAGAAGACAAAACAAATTATAAAAGAATACTAAAAATTATACAACATATCAAAAATTATGAGGGAGTGTCAAAAATTATGAAAAAATATAAAAAAAAACATGAGGAAGTACCGAACATAAATTTAAGAGGAATATCAAAATAATCCGAGGTAGTGCAAAAAAAAAAAAATAGGGAATATAAAAAATTATAAGGTGTGTATCAAAATTTATGAGGGAATACAAAAAATAATGAGGATACTAAAAATTAGGGAAGAATATCAAAATTTTTGAGGAAATACCAAAAAAATATAGAGAAAGTCCTAGAAATTATGAGGGAATATAAAAAAGTCTGATGAAATATCAAAAATCAAGAGGATGTACCAAAAATAGAGGTGTTCATGGGCTGGCTTGAGTTCGGATTGGGTCTAAGCACGATGTTAATATAATTTATGCTTGTCCAAGCTCGGCCTGACTTAAAATATAGGCTTAAAATTTTGCTCATGTCCGTCTATATTTGCAAAAGACTAACCCAAACTCATTTTAGGCACCCCATATTATTTTTAATTTTTTTAAAAAAATAATATATTATTTTAATTTAGTATTTAATAATTTTATATTTTTTATTTAAATTTTTATATAATCATCTTAACATTATTTTAATGTTTATATTATAGTAGTATTATATATTTAGTATATGTTTATTTTTTAATATTTTATAAATTATATAATATATAAAAATTCATAATATAAAGTATTATAAACTTTAAAATAGGTCGGGCTAGGGCCTCGAATGTTCAAACCCGAGCTTGACCCATATTTTAAACAGGCTTAATTTTGTTGCTCAATCCTATTTTTTGGGCCTAATACTTTTACCAAACTCTCCCATAATTCGGACGACTTTCAAGCTTGGACGGATAATCTAACCCATGAATAAATCTAACCAAAAATTATGAGAGATTACCAAATATTGGTTCATCTTATAAAATTCTATTTATTTAATTTTCAATATTATTAATTTTATATACTTTTAGTACCAGATATTAATTTGAAAAATTAATACTTTAAAGATTACCAAATATTAGCATGAGAAAACAACAATTTAAAAGTTGCCAATTTTTTCCATTAGAAAATTCCATTGAAATTTTTAATATTAAAAATAGTATTTTTTTTAACTCTAAAACTATAATTAGTTCTAAATCTTCATTTCGAAACCATACTAAAAATGATGAGAAATACAAAACATTATAATAGTGTGCCAAAAAATTCTGAGAGAATAAAAAAAATTAAGAAGTACCAAAATTTTTGAAAAAATACCGAAACTTATAAGGAAGTGCCAAAAAACATAAGTGAGTACCAAAAATTGGTTGGTAAATTTATTTAATCTTTCAAAATTTTAAAAATTAGCATTATATATAATTTATCAGTACTAAATATTAGCATGAAAAAGATAATTTATAGGTTAACCAATATTTTTCATTACGAAATCTTATTGAAATTTCTTACTATTCAAAACTAATATTTTTTTTACTCCAAAATTATATCTTGTTTCAAAACCTCATTTCGAAACCTACAAAAAAATCATAATGCAATACTAAAAATATAAAAAATTTATGAGAATATACTAAATATTATGAGGGAATACAAAAAATTATGAGAAGTGCAAAAATTTCTAAGGCTATACCAAAAATTCTGAGGGAACACAAAAAGATATAATGAAATACTAAAAATTATAAGAAAATACGAAAATATTTGAGGGATACTAAAATTTACGAGGAAATATAAAAAAAAATGAAGGAGTGCAAAAAGAAAAAAGACAAAAAATTGGTTGGTCTTATTAAAATTGTTTCATTTATTTAATTTATCATACTTTTAAAACTTATCATTACATATAAAGAAAAAATTCCGTACCAAACAATAGCATGAAAAAATAATAATTTAAATGTTACAATTTTTTATCTATCTAGAAAATACCAATGAAGTTTATTAATATTCAAAAATAATATTTTTTTACTTCAAGATTATATTTCTCGTTCCAACTTTCATATTCTCATTTGGAATCTGTGCCTAAAATTCTGAGACCATAACAAAAATTATGAGGGAGTATCACAATATTATAAGAGTGTACTAAAAATAATGAGGGAATACTAAAAAATATGAAAAAATATCAAAAAATTATAAGAGAAAGTACAAATGGTTATTGTCAATGAAACTCTACTGGTCACTAATAATTTAATTCGAAAAATGAGTAGCTCTTCATTAGTGTCTTAATCTATTCCTATTTTGAGTGCATTTTAGAGTAACAAATGATTTTATGAGTTGGTTTGGACTTGTGTTGTCTTAAATTTTATATTTTTTTTGTTTTCTATTATTTAATAAATCTTTTTTTGCCTACTCTTGTTGCACATTTTTTAGTCTTACTCATGCATTTAGTCTTGCTTTTACAAATGATTTTAAAGATGGTTTTGTCGTTGTCCTATCTAATTTGGTGAGTACTAGATTCTTTTGTTGATTTTTTCTTGTCGCTTTCGACCTTCCCCGGCTAATTTTTTTTTACTGTATTAAGTGCTTACAATCACTCCAAAATTATTGTGCTTAAGTTCTGACAAAGTTAATTGTGAATATACCATAACGTTGATTTAATTACGAGGTTGAAGCCTTTATTGTTTCTTTCTCAAAATCTATAGTCTCAGAATAAATTAACGAATTTCCTTTTAAAAAAGTAAATGTTATTTATAAATCCGAAATGAGTTCCACGTGAGATAAGCAATGGAACATCACTGTTTTCGATCATAAATTTCCAGGCAGAAGCTCCAAGTCTTCTTGGTTTTGGACCAAAAAGTGGGCTGAGCTAAGGCTTAAGCCTTAAAGTTTATCAATCCATGCTTGGATTTGACCTTAATATATGATTTGGCATAAACCTCACGGGATTAATATAATTTTTTATAATAAAAAAATGAGACATGATTATCCACTTGAAATCAAATTGCATGTGTTATCCAACAAGGCAATTCAAGGTTTGATTCTATTCCGAGCATATCCACTTGAAAACCAAGCTTGATTTGTCTCTATACGCAACTCCAGATTTTATTTCCAAAAAACCAACACAATTGGAATGTAAAGGAGAAACAATGCCAGATCCAATGGTCGATTTATTTCCTTTATAAATTGAAGCTAACAGATGTCTTACTCAATTAATAAGTTAATTTCTTAAAGAAAAAGAACACACAAAGATTATTTCAAACTGTACCAAAACAAGCAAAGGAAAGCATATTCATGGAATATGCCAATATTTCTACAGTTTTATGTTTTCTTCAAATAAACATATATATAATTATAGAAATAAATCCATTTGACAGAAATCTCCTTTGTGTCAGATGTTTGTTTGTAATTAAAGGATGATCGAACTGGTTCATTGCAAATATGACAATGTACTCGATCGAGATCAGTATTATATATATTTACTAATTTTAAGCCATGTATTAATGTATAAATTAATTATAATATTAAGAGCCATCAAAATCTGTCAAATTTTGAATTTAATAATAAGTTATTTAATAAATTAATTAAAATAATTTAACATATAAAATGATTTATATGGTTTTAATTAATAATAGTGTAAATTAGTACTTATATAGTACGGTTTTATTGTATTTAAATTAAAAATATATTTAATTAATTAATATTTTTTAGATATAAAATATTTGCACATAATCATTTATCTACTTTTGGTGACTAAGTGCAATATATTGGAATCAATCCCATTTTTTTGCAAAATTTTAGTACAACTACAACATAGTAGTATTAATATTGTATTAGAAGGCAAAATCAAGTGTGTATGCCTCTTTAAAAAAAAGTAGGGTTTTAGGTCGTTTTTATTTGGAAATTAGGGAAATAGATCGATTTTGAGATAGGTGGTATAAACACTTCTTGCGTAAAGCGTTTTCAGGTGACGTGGCAAGAGAGAGGGTGAAAACGCACATTGTTTATTATAACAGTCAAATTTGTGACACCGGTCATTTTTGTATCAACCCAATCTACAGAATTGGCTTTCAACCGAAGCATCAAATTGAATGAGCTTCGGTCAAGAATTAGAAGGAAAGTCTTGACTTCAAGCTGGAGGAGAATTTCAAGCTTGAAATATAGATTTCTAACGTCAATGAACCTTGTTAGATATGATGCATTTGAGCTTAAACGTGACATGGATGTAGAGTTAATGCTCGATACGCATTGCTCTATTGGAAATGCTATACTAGAGTTATATGCCTTGTTTGTCAATGTCGAGGAAGGTGGTTTGAGTTCGATAACAGTTTCAATTAATTTGCTTCAAGAATAGGAAGCAGAAAGTCCAACCATACGGTTGTGTGGTGGTTTTATGATGTTGTTATAAAGCTCGATCAGGGAATGCCAGAATCATCAATGGGAAGGCATTCCTCGGTTTCAGCCCTCTATTTCAAATTTGGCGAACAACCGGGGTTAGTTAGCAACCCAAACATGGAGACCCCGATATGATGTTCTATGAGTGCTTTTGATTTCAACTTCAAAAAGCCGATTCTCTATACTGGAAACACTTATGCTTGTATGCCATCAAGTTACATGGGTGGGAAATTCGTAACTAATATTGGTTTTAACATATGGTTGACGAGAACATATGATGTTCCCCATACAACTTGCACCGGCGAAGAGACATCCAACCCTGGACATAAAATCACAATTAGGGTTGATAACGAAGAGGAAGTTGAAACCAATGATGATCCAATTCGGGAGTCAGGGTCGAATGGTTTAGAAATTGCATTATTTTCTAAACCAGAGACGATCCTACTAAACTAGAAGGGAGTGGTTCTGATAGTGAAGGTCCAAACAATGCTAGAGGAACCCAACCAGATTTTACAGCATATGAGCCTCCACCCTATATGCTTAATGTCGACATTTACGCTGAAGATGGGTTAGAATTTCTAGAACTTCCTCATAGAAGACAGGGTCATACAAGTTCTTTTACAAATTTCAACGATTTACAAGTTGGAATAGAGTTTTCCTCTAAAAATGTTGTTGTTGCAGTGAAGCAGTATAGCATAAAATATGAGGTCAACTTCCATGTTACAAAGAGCAGAAAAATATGAGGCGAAGTGTGCAATACGTGACAATAGATATCCATGAAAAATCATTGCATTTATGAGAAAGAAGACAGAGTTTTAGACATTTAAGAAATATAATGCTCCACATACATGTGTTGTTGTAGGTATATCAAAAGATCATCTGAAATTGGATTCTGACCACATATCTAACATTGCAATCCGAAATTAGATTCTAACCTTATCTTTGACATTTTCTTACCTATGGTGAAAGTGAATCATAGGATTCTTGTTCCGATTTTGATTGCTAATATCCATAGTGAGTATGATTACACCATGTCCTACTACAAGGCATGGGTTGCAAAACAGAAGGCAATGAAAAATATGCATAACGGGTGGGATAAATCATATAATGATTTGTGGCCATGTTTGAAAGTATTGAATTAGTATGTCCCAGGTACCATAATCGATATGCAAATAAAACCTACATATCATGGAAATCGAATGGTCCAATGGAGAAGAATTTTCCATTGTCTTTTTTGGACATTCAAGCCATGCATTGAAGCATTTTGGTACTGTAAACCATTAGTCCAAATTGACAGCACATTCATGTACGGGAGATATGTGCATCACTTGTTGTTGGTTGTTACACAAGATAATAATCGAAAAATCCTGTCAATAGCTATTGCAATTGTTGAACAAGAAACAACTAATGCTTGGGACTTATTCTTGACTAACTTCAGAAGACATTGATAACAAGCTGAATATGTATATTTAACGCACCCAATTTTGGTAATTTTTGGTACTGAGTCTGTAATTTTTTGTTTAATTTTATTAGGTACGCAGTTGGAGTATCAAAATTCAAGTTAACCAGCAAATCATGTTAAATTGGAGCACAAACAATAAAAGGGGGCTGAATTGAAAATTTTGTGAAATTTATGGCTGATTAGATTCTCTATTTGACTTTGTAAAAGCTAGATTTAGAAGAAAAATCTTATATAAAATCTGATTTTAGTGGGTTGGTTGTTAGATGAATCAGGCTAACTTTAGCGTATGGAATGCATATAAACACCTTGTATAGTGGCTTGAAAAAAATACACTGGAGATTGAATAAAATATAATTTGTTTTCTCTAATCTCTTTCCTACGTTAGTAGCAAAAATTTGTGAGCATTCTGCCATTTCATTTTCTTTTCCTTGTTTCTTCACATTTTTGGTTCAATTGTTTCCTAAGTCCTTCTCATTTCCACCCTTCACCATTACCATTAAATTCCTTCTCATAAACCAGCAAAGCATGATTAATCTCATGTTCAACTAATTTCTATTTAGCTTTAACCCAGTTATCATTTTGACAAAAAAAATCGTGAGATATGAACTAACGCAAAAAAACCTTTCAACACGGTAGTCGCTATCTCTTCCATATATGGGATAATCACAATCGTCCCTTAAAGTTGATTCAATTTCAGCTCAAAGTGCACGTTGAGTGGGAGTTGTATTGGCGTACAGTTGGGAAATCGGGTTGGTCGTATACCGTATTCGAGTTCTCGCGAACAAATTGGTGTGTCGAATTGGAAAAAGCTAGTTAGGTTTCGTCAAGGGAGGTAGTGATCAGATTTAAAAGACCCACATGATTGTGGCCGTTAATTCAAGTTGGCTTTCTAGATCGCAAGGTTATCGAAATCTTAAATTATGGGCACTTGTTACATGGTTAGAAAATCGACAAGGTTCAGTCTGCAGGTCGTACCAGATCTGACTACACAAGAAAAATTTGGCGGCTGAGGCATCCTTGACCACTATAACCAACTTATTATTTGGAAGGGAAAATCCATTTTTCAAGGATCAATTCGATTTCGGAGTGTATCGAGGTTGATGCTAAGCATTAATATATTTGATTCACCGGTTTGATTTAATTTCCATAATTTTATTTTGCAATCATAGTTGTGTTATTATTTTATTTTATATTTGTTTACTTTTATTTTCTTTATCAACTAAATTCCCCCATTTTAGTTACTTTATAGCTCTGCATGCACAGGTCGGGGGCACGATAGCTACCTAGACTTAGAAATCTGGTCACGTAAATAGGAAAATTAGGAATCCCAATCCTTATGGGGTCGACCCTACTACTTTATACTACTATTTAATTAAGTTAGAGTGTAAGAAATTATATTTAGTGGTTTCAGCGCCCACTAAATTTTAGCATTGTTGCCTAAGATTGGAAATTATTCTAATTTTCAATTATTTTACTTATGAACAGATCAAAATCAGGAAGCATAGAATTTGAACCGAAAATCAAGAAATTAGCTTGAACACTACGAAGAGAAGCTATTCGACGCGAAAAACAATCGCAAGTGAGAGAGGCTGAATACGAAACATTGTCTTACATGAAAGCAATGGACGATACACTCAGTGAACCAAAAGAAATGGCAAATCAAACCATTTGTCAGCTCGCTGCGGCACTGGATGAGCAATAACCACTATGCATAACTTCTCCAATGGGATCATTTGAATTAAAGTCAGGCTTAATTTATATATTGTCCACTTTTCGCGATTTGCAAAACAAGAACCCCACACTCATTTTAAGGAGTTCCACATGGTTTGCCTAAACATGAAACCACAGAGAGTAACCGATAATCATATTAAACTTTGAACTTTTCCTTTTTCGTTAGTCGATCTGCTAGAGAATGGTTATTTTATTTACCTCCAGGATCTATTAATACATGGTCTAACATGTCTCGTTGGTTTCTTAACAGGTTCTTTCCAGTAGCTTAGGCAGCCGAATTAAGGAGGGATATTTTCAGAATTTGACAAAAGGAGGTCGAATCACTCTATGACTACTGGAAGCGATACAAGAAGTTATATACGAGTTGCCCACAACATGGCATATCTGAACAATCACTTCTTCAATATTTCTATGAGGGATTTGAAGATGATTGATGCTACTAGTGAAGGGGCACTTGTTAACATGACTCCCCAAAGAACAAGGGAACTAATCTCAACGATGGCTGTGAATTTCCAACAATTTCGACCAACTACAGAACCTACGAGACGAGTTCATGTGTTAAGTACTCTAATCTTAGAAGATGAAATTAAAAAGCAAACTAATGTAGTTCAAATTTTGTTTGCAGGAAAAATGAACCCAGCTTGACTGTGTGAGATTTGTACCATGCCTAATCATCCCACAAACCCGTGTCTCATATTGTAAAAGGATATGATGGCTTAAGTTGATGTTGTAGGGAACTTCCTCGGGCTACCCCAAAGGCGTTATGATCCTTATTCAAATACTTACAATATGAGATAAAAGGATTACCCAAATTTGAGCTACGGATCAAATCCTCGATACAACCAACCGTACCAGCCAAGGCCAGCTTTGCCTCAACAGTTTCAACCCCCACAGTCATCCCTTGAAAACATAGTGGAGAGGTTAGCTGATAGTATTGAAAAATTCCAACAGAAGATAGAAACACATCTTCAAGAGCTAGAAAAATAGATGAGTAAGCTTGCGCTTACAGTCAATCAATTGGAGTCACAAAGAAAAGTACCGTCTCAAACAGAGTCGAATCTATGACAAAATGTAAGTGCTATGGCCTTAAGAGGTGGAACAATTTTGAAAGCTGTACCTAGCACGAGTCGTGCCTACGACACTAGATGGGAAGTACAGAAACATGATCCAGTGGCTACAATAGAGTCAGCACTGTAGAAACCGTTCATGGTATCACCCCCATTTCTTGGAAGGCTCGCCCAATGTAAGAAGAAGCTAGAAGAGAAAGAAATCGTAGAGACATCCTGAAAGGTAGAAATTAACATCCCTTTACTCGATGCGATTAAACAAGTTTCACGATATGCAAAATTCTTGAAGGAATTGTGCACTGACAAAAAGAAGCTCACTGGTAATGAAAAGGTAAATGTAGGAGAAAACGTATTTGCTAGGTTTTACAAAGGAAAATCTTGCCCAAGTGTAAGGACCAATGTATGTTTTCTATATCTTGAAAAATAGGTAATGTTGACATAAAGAAAGGGGTGATCATTCAATTGGCAGATAGGTCAGTTGTGTTTTCGAAAGGGGTGTTGGAGGATGTCCTCGTCAAGGTAAATGGACTAATTTTTCATGCAGATTTTTACATCATCGACATGAAGGATGACAACTCAAAAAATTCTTCCAATATTCCACTCGGGAGTACGTTTTCAAGGACTACATGTATAAAAATTGATGTTCTAAGTGGAACACTCACTATGGAGTTTGACAGTGAAACGGTCAAATTTAATGGTTATGAGGCGATGGACAGACCCAGTACAATGTCGAATGTCTCTAGTATCGATATTATTGAACCACTAACAAAGTTACCTTTTGAATATCATAAAGAGGATGAATTATAAACTACACTTTGCAGGAGTTTAGACCTCGATACTATGGATAAACTAGAGGAATTAATGATGTTCGAAGAGCCAATTCATGAAGCTGCTATTCTTATGGAAGCTCCATAATTTCCCAGAAGTCAAGGTAAAAATTTTGAATTGTCTCATCCTAAAACTAAACTTTTTCCTTCTATTTTGCAAGCTCCAGAATTGAAACTCAAACCGTTACTGGAACATTTAAAATATGCCTTCTTGGGTGATAGGAACACTTCACCAATGATAGTTTTCAATAAAATTTTGAGACTGAAAGAGAACTTAGTTCGAGTTTTGAGGAACTACAAAGGGGCAATCGGATAGATGATTACCGATATTAAAGGTTTAAGTCCTTCAACCTGTATGCACAAGATTCCGATAGAAGAAATACGAACCCAAAAAAGAAGCTCAAAGAAGTATCAATCTACCAATGATGGAGGTCGTGAAAAAGGAAATTCAGAAGTTACTAGATGTCGGGATGATCTATCTAATTTCTTATAGTAATTGGGTTAGCCTGGTTCACCAAGTACCTAAGAAAATCCGTTTGACTGTAATTAAAAATTCAGTAGGGGAATTAGTTCCCACTCAGGTCCAAAACGGGTGGAGAGTCTACATAGATTATAGGAAGTTGAATTCTTTAACTCGAAAAGACCACTTTCCACTTCCTTTTATTGACCAAATGCTTGTGTAACACCTCTAACATGTATCCGTCGTCAGAATAGGGTTACATAGCATTACCGGAGTTTACATTTCAGAACTATAAAAAATTTTAAAGTATTTAATTCATATCATCAATCACAACAAAACCAATTAATAGTATACATATTGTCCCTTATACGAGCCTTTGAGGCCCTAAAAACAGATTAGAAACAAATCGGGACTAAATCAGAAACATATAGAAATTTTAGGGAAAAGATGAAAATTTACAAACTGCAGGAGTCACACGGCCGTGTGGCTAAGCCGTATGACTCACATAGCCAAGAGACACGCCCGTGTCTTAGGCTGTATGGGCATTCAAAATAGGGACACACGGTCGTGTCCCAGCCCGTGTCCATGCCCGTGTAACTTACTGACTTGGGTTACACAGCCAAGCCACACGTCCGTATGCCAAGTCGTGTACCCTTCGAAATAACCTCACACACCTGTGTGCCAAGCCGTGTAAAACCTGACTTACAACCCTTTGAAAACTACAGGGGACACACAGCCGTACTGCCTGGCGGGGTGTCACACACGGCTGAGACACACGCTTGTGTCTCTGCCTATGTGGACGAAAATAGGCCATTTTACAAGCCATTTTTCTCACCCTTTTCAACATGTACCTATAATCCCTTTTACACATATACATAAGCCCTCAAAAGGCACCAAAATCATGCATAATCAAGCCAAACACAACAAACCAAAACTAAATTCATCTTCCATCATTCAAATATAACAAATCAAACACACACCATTTTAAGGCTAATATTTACATGTCAAAACTAAATTCATTACACTACCAAAATGCCATAAGTCAAGTCAACCAAAATGACCATATCAACAACCAAAACACATATGTCAATATTAGCCAAAATACCTATACATGCCATTATAACCTTAACCAAGATATCAAAATTTACTGATATAATCGCTAGATAGTGTGATAAATCTTCGATGAGCTTCCAAACCAACTGAGCTTCTAATAGTCTGAAAAGTAAAGAAAATAACTACGTAAGCAATGAATGCTTAGTAAGCTCGTATAAACTTTAATCAGATCAATCCATCTCCAATATAAAATTTATACATATCAAGAATAATCATATACCGATACCAGACGATTCATGAAACCAAATTCAACAACTCACAAAATGAGTAAATCCACATCATCACTTATACATATTTTCCCTAACATAGTAGGATTTTAGACAACTTTAAACTCTTCCAAATTTCTTTACTATCATTTGCATTTGATTACTGTCCATACCCATTCCATATGCATAACACACAAGTCATGAGTATATCATTCAACCATAGTCGCAAGCTAGTGCATTTAAACATAGCCCTTTTCGAATTAATCACATGATAAGCCATTTCATAAGAAATTGCATAACTTAGACCTTACCACTTTTTCATGAGCACAAGCATATTTTCATTTGAGCACTTACCATTTCAATGCAACTTATAAGTAAATAGAATACCATTCAACCACAGCTTGACACTTGCCTAAGCATCAAACAACAACACATGTTAGCTTACTTGAACATATTTCATATAAATTCAACATTGATAACCTTATTTTCTCAATGTCATACTTAAGTTTATTACTCATCTCTACTTACATAATTTCCATGTATCAATATATCAAAGATATTCATATATGTACATGTCATGATACATATCATTCTCTTGCTGTTTCTTCATATATATATATCATCCATTTCAATATATCAATATATCATGTACCATCATTTCTGTGTATTTCATATATATATATATATATATATATATCTGTATTAGTTCGTATCGAACTCATATTGTCTCGTAAGAGAACATCTCTTGTTGAACCACTAGAATAATATCGGATACGTGGGAATCTCGCACACTATGTGCCAACATGTGGTCAAAACCACTACTATCTCATATCTCATATCAATTCTCTCTCTCGAGCCATAAATGGGTCTACTCACACAAGCTGTCAGTCAAGACGTAGCTGCACAGTGCTGCTCACACAAGCTGCCAAGTAATCGCAACAAATGCCAAAAACTCAGCCACCGATAGGACGTACGAGACCAGGGCCCAAAACACAGTAACCCCTAATGACATGTCATTTGTATCTTAAATATTCCTAAGGTTCAAACGGGACTCGATAGTCATCGTGCGTCGTTGAATTTTCCTCGTTTCGTTATAAGCTAAATTATATAATAACATATATATATCGATTCATTTTCAATAAAATTTCATATAATAACATTCAATTTAATAAAAAAAAATATACTTAGTATAGTTCATACGAACTTACCTGGCTAAATTGCAGAAATACCAAAGTTTAGGGGTATTTTGGTAATTTTCCATTTTCCTCGATTTTCCATCCTATCTTGATCTAATTTAATAATTTCATTCAATATATTAATTTAGACAATAAAATATTTCATTTCATACAATTTGGTCATTTTTAAAATTTTACAAAATTGCCCCTAAAGTTTTACTTTTATTCAATTTAGTCCCTAAGCCCATAACATGCAAATTAACCATTTTTACCCAGAATTGAGCTTATCCAAATGTTCATTGTATCCAAAATAGCCCATTTATGCAACAATTTCACATTAAATTCTTGTACTTTTATTAATTTAAACAATTTGTACCTTATCGAAAAATTTCATCAAAATCACTTAAGAAAATACTTTTAAATATAAATCAACATTCCAAATTCATCATCTAACATAAAAAATCACAAGTTCATCAATGGCAACCTTCAAAATCTTTAACAGTTTCAAAATCGAAGGTACGGGCTAGCTGGACCTAGTTGTAACGATCTCAAAAACATAAAAATTATTAAAAATGGATAAGAAATGGCTTACCATGCATCATCCAAGAAGAACCGAAATTTGAAGCTTCTCCTATGGTGGTTCGGTGAAGAACAAAACAAATTCGGGAAGAAAACTATCATGTTTTCTTTTTTTTTTAACCTTTTATTTATTTATTAATAAAAGAACATATAAAACTTTATTATTAAAAGAAATCAAAACATCCAACCACCCCACTATCTTTAGGATGGCTAATTTACACAATAAGGCCACCTAATTAATATTCTTTACTCAATTAATACTTTTAAACTAATAGTAATTGACTTTTTTACTTTTACGATTTAGTCCTTTTTGCTTAATTAACTATCGAAATGATAAAATTTTCCAACGAAACTTTAATACCTCCTTAATTACACTCCGTAAATATTTACGGCTCGGTTTATAAAAAATGAGGTCATGATACCTCAATTTTTAAAACCACTTGACCTTAGGGTGATACCACTTGAACTTAATAAATCGCTTATAAAATAAAAATCACAATATCAAAAACCTTTTTAAAATCACAATTAACTCGTAAATATTAAATACAATATTTACAAACTTACTCGTCGGATTTGGTGACCCTAAAACCACTGTTTTCGATACCACTAAAAATCGGGCTGTTACAGCTTGAACACTTAGTTGATAAATCTCACTATTACTGTTTTAATGGTTATTCAGGTTTTTTTCCAGATTCTAGTAGCACCGAAAGAGCAAGAAAAGACAACGTTTACGTGTCCCTTTGGCACATTCGCTTATAGACGGATGTCGTTTGGACTTTACAATGCGCTAGCTACATTTCAGAGGTGAATGGTAAGCATATTTTCCAACTATATCGAGAAAATAATAGAGGTATTTATGGATGATTTCACAATGTGTGGTAATTATTTCTTTCGATAAATGTCTATCAAATCTCATTAAGATTGTGAAAAAATGCCTAGAATTTAATCTCATTCTAAATTATGAAAAATGTCATTTTATGGTTGAAAAGGGATTAATTTTAGGACATATTATCTCCGCTGAAGGGATTGCGGTCGATAAGGCCAAAACTAATGTTATTAACTCATTTTCGTACCCCACAATTGTGACAGAAATTCGCTCTTTTCTTGGCCATGCAGGTTTTTACAGACGCTAATCGAAGATTTCGTGACCACTTTGTAACCTCTTGCAAAAAGACAAAGAGTTCAAATTTGATCAACCATGTAAGGACGTATTTGACACTCTCAAGCATGTGTTTGTTTCAACTCCTATAGTGCAGCCATCGAATTGGGACTATCTCTTCTAGCTCATGAGGGATGCAAATGATCATAGTGTGGGAGCCATCATTGAGCAAAGAATTGGGAAGGAACCTTACGTAATCTCTTATGCCTATAAAACATTAGATGTCACCCAAAGCAACTATTCAACTACTGGAAAAGAATTATTAGCTATTGTTTTTGCTTTGGAAAATATTAGATCATATTTGTTAGACACTAAAATCATTGTTTTTTTCTGACCATACAGCTTTAAAATATTTGATTGGAAAGAAGGAGGTGAAACCAAGGTTGATTAGATGGATTCTACTTTTACAAGAATTCAACCTCGAGATTAAAGACAAGAAAGGGTGCGAGAACTTAGTAGCAGATCACTTGAGTTGATTACCACTCTCAAAAGTCGAAACACCTCTAAAGGATGATTTTTCGGACAAGAATCTACTTTCAGCACAAGCAATTTACCAATGGTATATAGATATGGTAAATTACCTTGCCATAAGTATTATCTCTTCTGACTTATCACGCTTTGAAAAAGATAAAATCAAACGACATTCGCGGTACTATATTGGGGACGAACCCTACCTATGGAAACATTGTTCCAATTAGGTAATCCGATGCTGTGTCACAGAAGCCAATGTACAATTTATTCTAACCTTTTGTCATTCTTACGCTTGTGGAGGAAATTTTGGCCCAAAATGTACTGCACATAAGGTGCTTGAGTGTGGATTATTTTGGCCACACATTTTTTGTGATGTTTACTTATTCTGTAAGACTTGCGAAAGATGTCAGAAGGTAGGTAATTTAAGTCGAATGAATTAAATGCCCTTTACACCTATACATGTATGCGAAATTTTTTATGTATGTGGCATCGATCTTATGGGTCCATTTATTTCATCATTTAGTAATGTTTATATTTCTCTCACTGTAGATTACGTGTATAATTTGGTAGAAGCTAAATCTACCCGTCATGATGATGTTAAAACTATAGTGGAATTTAAAAAAAAAATCTATTTTTTCCAGGTTTGGCACACCAAGAGCGTTGATCAGTGATCGAGGAACACATTTCTACTACAAGATAATCAATACACTATTGAAAAAGTATGGGGTAACACAATGCGTGGCCATTGCTTATCACCCACAAACAAACGGTCAAGCGAAAGTTTCAAACTATGAAATAAAGTTAATTCTAGAGAAGACTGTGAAATCGAATTGGAAGAATTGGAGCCTACGACTAAATGATGCATTGTAGGAATACTATGTGACTTACAAGGGACCTATAGACATATCCCCTTACTGACTCGTATTCGGTAAACCTTGTCACCTTTCAGTAGAGCTGGAACACAAGGTATTTTGGGCTGTTAAACAATGCAATGTGGAGTTGGATGTCGCAGAAGATTATCAAAAATTAAACATTCAAGAGCTCAAAGAGATCCGTCGTGACGCATATGAAAATGCCCAAATCTATAAAGACTAAACCAAGGCATTCCATGACCAAAACATATCCCGCAAACAATTTTTAGTTGGTTACAAATTGTTACTTTACGACCTTACACTAAGGATTTTGCAGGTAAACTTCGAACCAAATGGTTTGGTCCTTTTGTTATTACTCAATTGTTTTCTCATGGTGTAGTTGAAATTAAGAGCGAGGAGTCTAAAAAATATTTCAAGGTCAATGGGAAAAGGTTAAAACCTTTTTACGAGATTTTCCAAGTGTACGTGGTGGAAGAATTAACTCTCGAGGAGCTATACGAATAAAATTTCAGGTTGTCGAGCTAACGACGTTAAACAAAAGCACTTTTTGGTAGGTAACCTATATTTATTTTAATTTATTTAATTTTGAATTTAATTTAATTTAGGTTGAAAATAAAATAAATAAATAAAAGATTATTATTTAACCCATTTTAACGTGTTATTTTCTAGGAACGTTGGTAGAGGTTGTCATTTTTTTTGAAAATTGGATCCAATCGTGGCGTGCCACGTCACACCACACTTAATGTTGTTATTTTTCTTCACAAAGTCAACCCAAATATAAAAAATCCAAAACCCAAACTAAGCTTAAAAAGGGAAAAAAGAATAAGAAAAGAATGATCCGAAACCCAATTAGCCCAAACAAAAAAAAGGAGGCCAAACGGCTAAATGCGGCCCAAAGAAAAAAAACAAAAGGAGCCCAAAATAAAACCCAAACCAGGTATTATTAAAAAAAAGCCTAAACAATTCAAACCCTCTATTTTTCTCTTCTCTTTTTCCCTTTCTCTTCTTCTTTTTCCCTTATCTTCTCTAAAACAAAACCCTAAAAACCTTACCTTTCTAGACCACTACTGCCACAATCGATCGCCGATTAGTCTTCCTTTTTCTTTGCCACGCACCACCATGCCAAAACACCATTGATTGGAGAAGCACTGTCGCACGTTTTTCTTATTTTTTTCTCCATCATTGTTTACACCTCCCTTTCACCATGCACCATCACCATTTGTATCTCTCCACTGCTGAACCTTCACACATAAAATCACCATTTTTCAAAGCCCAACCACCATCATACCTCATACCATAAACGCTACTATTTTTAAAACCCCCACCATAGCCTTTCGAACACTATCGCAACACTCTACACCAATTCCCAAACAATGATCTCCACCACCGTGAACCATCACCGCCAACCATTGCTGTGAGCAACCATGACAGACGTTGTCATTTATTCCTCAAAGCCAACACAAGCCATGGTTCGGGCTAGAAAGTAGGGACCGACAAATTCTTGACTTCTCTTAATCGGGGTCACAATTATTTTACAGCACTGCCCATCATCAACATTAATAACGAAGATTCAAAACTGTTTCCACTACTGCCAATACAAGTTGCTGGACCGAGTCGACACCGCCATCGAAGGAGTTCGACATTGGACAAGGTAAATGACTTACAAGTCCATTTGGACACTTCTGATAGCATAAGGTATAACGTTCTAGACCCCCACTTGTTCTTCTATTGCTTACATATCCGACATATCATTTGGATATAACCAACACCTCTAATTACCATGGTATAGAACCATCGAATCGAAACGAATAACCGCATTCGTGCCAAATAAGGCCAATCACAACACTTTTTGGACAACAACCACCACACCAACAGAGAAGAAAGCCAGAATCAACCCTAGATAGTAGTATTGAGGCTGCTGATATGTCGAGTTTGCCAAATAGTTCGGCCGAAGATGAGTACCAACCTCTGAGAGATAATAGGCACGGCCAACAGGGGCATACCTACACAAATATTGCAAGAAACAAAACTGCGGGGATTTCTGAAATTCACGACCCCAGAACACCGTAAGAGATAGGAGGAAATTCGAAATTGTCCTATCCCGATCTATAAGTATATATTTCTCTTTACCCTTGATACACTTAATATGCAAGATTGTGTGTTTAATTATTTCGATGCTATTGGTTGGACTTCTTATGCGAATATTAACTATGCTACATTTTTGAGCTTGTATACAAATTTTATGCAACGTTTAGTTTCAATATAAATGTCGCTAGGACTGTTGAAACCCCAAACGTAATTCGATTCAAATTTCTTGGTAATACATTTAGTATGTCAATTTTGGATTTTAACATGGGTTTCACTGACCCTGATGATGTTTAAATCTGTAACAATTCGGTTTATACCCTAGTCGAAATAGTGGTTTTGGGACCACAAATCTGAGTTTGAATAATAATTTAATATTATTTTCTATGCCATTGATGAGTGTTTAAGCATGTGTTAAATTTTCATCAGTTAATTTGTCCGTTTGTGTGTTTAATTTGAAAAAAGGATTGAATTGCATTAAATGTGAAAGTTGCTTGCTATTTGTTAAAGTACCAATGTGATGTGGCTTTTAAAGGTGAAGGCCTTATGAAACAAATAGACCACTATTTAGTTAGTGGATGAACAAAGGACAAATATGCCCTTATTATATGTTTGTTTTATTTATTAATTGAATGGATATTTTAGTAAATGGATTAATAATATGTTATTAATAAAACAAATGAGAAAGCTAGTGGATGTGTTCATCCATTCTAGCCGAAAATACCAAAGAAAAAGAGAAGGAAATTTGAAGCTAGAGCATTCGGCTATAAAACTCTTTGATTAAGGTATGATTTTGATTTGATTTTCGATAATTTCTATGTTTTTGCAATCTTTGCTTTGTCTACTATTAAGCCCATGTCTCAATTTTGTGTATTGATGTTGTTCATGAGATATGCCATTGATGTTATGTTGAGCTTTGTGATGATTTATGGTGTTAAATGAAAGATTTGAGCTAGATTAACATACCTTGTTCTTGAATTTTTGATGAATTTAGCTAATTAGGGCTAAATTATGAAAATAGTAATTTGAGGGACTAAATTGCAAATTTTATGGAAAATATAGGCTTGTATGATATATATATGATTCAGCTAAGCTTGGATGTGTGATGATTTTGTGAATTTGATGTTTTGAGAAAAATGGACTAAATTGATAAATTGTGCAAATGTGAAGGTTAATTTGCAAATAGCCCTAAATGTGTGCCTTCGGATTGAATTGAATGAATTAGTGAATAAAAGGGTTAATTTTGAACATGTATAGATCAAGAACCGAGGAAAACGGACTTAGATCGAGGGAAAGTGAAGGTAACTGTGTTTCTGTTTCTGTTAAATCGAATCCGGAGTAAGTCATTATTGCTAATAAACGTATTCGTATTGAATTATGTATGTTCTTATGAATATTGTTATCGATGAATACTTATGATATGATCTGTTCATGAATTTCGAGATAAGGATTATATAGTGACAATGTCCGAGAAGTCCCTTATGAACCTAGGAATATATAGGATTAGCTATGTCATGACATAGGTATCTGTTCTGTTTTATCATGTAAGACCACGTCTGGGACGTTGGCATTGATTCAAGATTTCGTGTAAGACCTCGTCTGGGACGTTGGCATAGATATGATCTTTACATGTAAGATCATGTCTGGGACATCGGCATCATATTGATTCGTGTAAAACCCTGTCTGGGATAGTGTCATCGATATCTGAGTGCATATAAGACCTCGTCTGGGACGTTGGCATTGTACGACTATTCCGAGCTTTCTGAGTACCCTACTAGGTTCCTATCGGTTCAACGGGCAAATCTGTGATACGAATAGCTATGTGAATTGTAAATCCGTTTCAGGTACGTTGATTTATATACTAAATGTGTGTATAAGGTAAGTACCTATGTGATCTTACTATGATGATTATGTATATTGCGATAACAATATGATATGTGAAAGTAAGTATGAAAGAGCTTTGTTTATATAAGACTTTTGAATTGATGAATGTGGCAAATATGGCCAAGTACATGGACCAAAGCATATATGTGATAGTTTGCTAAGTAATTAAGATATGCCAATGTACCTATGTGCATATATGTCTTCCATGCTAAGTTTGTTTGTATTATGACTTACTAAGCTTTTGGAATGCTTACTCTCTGTGTGTGTTTTCTCTATTTTATAGGTCGTTAAAGCTACTGAAGGCTCGGGACCGTCAAGGATCGTCGTCACACTACTAAACTCATTTTGGTACACTTTGGAAATGCATATAGTTAGATATGGCATGTATAGGCTAGTATTTGATATAAGTTTATTATATGAACTTAGCCATATGATTTGGCTAGTTATGAGTTGAGAATTTGCTTAAATGAATGTGATATGTGAAGTATGTTTTTGGCATGGTTAGTTGATACATGAAATGGTCAAGTTTTGATTAAGCAAATGAATGAATTATGCTTGTGATGTGATGAGTTTTAGTCTTGTAACTTGGATGGTTATTTTGGTATGTTATTGGTTGCCAAATAGGCATGAGATGTCTTGATGATTTTGCTTGTAGGTAAGACCATGTGGGTGGCATTTTGGCCTTGCAAATGGCCTATTTTGTCACACGGTTGTGGCACACAGGCTTGCCTAGTGACCGTGGGACAAATTCAGTAGCTAGCATAAGGGTATACGACCTTGGCACACGGATGTGCCTAGTAGCTGTGTGGTTTTCAACAGGATCGACCACGGCCAAAGTACACGGGCGTGCTTAGTGGCCGTGGAGCGAAGTCAGTTTCGACCATGGGGAGGACACACAGGTGTGACTAGCAGCCGTGGGAGGCAAACAGCCTACCCACACGGGTTTGTAACCCTTGAAACTTAGAAAAGTTTTAAATTTTCGTGAAATTTTGTATGTGTTCCGGTTTAGTCCCGACCCGGTTTATAGTATATTTTAGGTCTCGATGACCTACTAAGGGGACATTATGGTTGAGGTTAATATTCAATTGTATGACATTTTTGTAAACGTTTCCGATCTGTTCAGGTAATGCCTTTAACCCTAGTCCGGCGACGGATACAGGTTGGGGGTGTTACATTTGGTTGGTATCAGAGCTATGGTTTAGTCGATTCTCGGACTAACATAGCGTGTCAGAGTCTAGCTATACATGCCATATATCTGAATTGTGATAGTGTGATGAATCCTGACGCATAAAATGTGATTTTTTGTAAAGCAATGGATCCCGAAAGAGCCGTAGCTGACGACATAGAAAGTAATGCGCCTGCTCTCGCGCAAGGGACAGCGCCCTCTGATTCGAAACCGACTACGAGCGGTCAAGAGGGAAAAGATAAACAAGCTTTCTTCTAGTTGATGAGTGAGTGGTTCACTCAATCCGTAAAGAATAACCCGACTGTTTCGCAACCCCCGCCCCTGGTTAATCCCCCTCAGACATCCGATATACCTCTAATTGCAAATCTGAATCCATGGAATAAGCCTCCGGTTGACAAGATCCGCAAGTATGGGGCTGAAGAGTTCTGAGCTACTAATGATGATGATGCTGAAAAGGCTGAGTTTTGGTTAGAAAATACTATTCGGGTATTCGATGAAATGTCTCTTACTCCGGAAGAATGTATAAAATGTGTTGTATCATTACTCCGAGATGCAGCGTATCAATGGTGGAAAACTTTGATTTCTGTTGTTCCGAAAGAGCGAGTTACATGGGACTTCTTTCAGATTGAGTTCCAGAAGAACTATATCAGTGAAAGATTCATTGATCAGAAACGAAAGGAATTTCTGGAATTGAAACAAGGTCGTATGACTGTTACGGAATATGAATGAGAGTTCAAGAGACTGAGTCAGTATGCTCGAGAATGTGTATCATCTGAAGCTATAATGTGCAAAAGATTCGAAGATGGTCTTAATGAAGATATTCGTCTGTTAGTTGGGATATTATAAATAAAAGAGTTCGTAGTACTCGTTGATAGAGCATGCAAAGCTGAGGCACTTGGGAAAGATAAAAGAAAAGCTAAGTTTGAAGCCCGAGATACGAGAAAGAGATTTCTGAGAAAATTATTTCAGTCTGCTCCGAAAAGATTCAGAGATGATCAAAGTCGTTCCAGAGATAATGTGGGACATTCGAACAGAAATCGATCTAGATCGTAAATGAGTTCCAAAACTCCAGCAACTTCAGTGGCCAGTGTTGGTAATGTTCGATCCGAGAGACCTGGATGTAAACATTGTGGGAAAAGGCATCCGAGAAGCTGTAGATTAAATGACAGAGCTTGTTTCAGATGTGGATCACTTGATCATTTTATCCGTGATTGCCCTGAGTCTGTTGATCCAGAAACTGTTCAGCATCTGAGATCGGATAATGCACCTATGAGAGGAAGACCTTCGAAGAATGTAAGAAACATCAGTGGTAGTTAGAGAACTACGAGAGACACTGTTGCAAGATCTGAAGCTAGAGCGCCTGCCAGAGCGTATGCTATTCGAGCTCGTGAGGAAGCTTCATCACCTGATGTTATAACGGGTACTTTTACTCTTTATGATACTTTTGTGATTGTATTGATAGACCCTGGTTCTACACATTTGTATATATGCATGAATTTAGTATTCAATAAGACTTTGCCTGTAGAGTCTACTAAGTTTACTATAAAAGTATCGAACCCCTTAGGTAAAAGTGTTCTGGTTGACAAAGTGTGCAAGAACTGTCCGTTAATGTTTCCAGATATCTGTTTCCCTGCTGATCTGATGCTTTTTCCATTTGATGAGTTCAATATCATTCTAGGTATGGACTGGTTGACTTTACATGATGCTGTTGTAAATTGTAAAAGAAAGACTATTGATTTGAGATGTCCGAATGATGAGATTGTACGAGTTGAGTCTAATGATTTGAATGGATTGCTTGCTGTGATATCTGTTTTGAAAGCTCAAAGTTATGTGAAAAAGGGTTATGAGGCATATTTTGCTTATGTGATTGATTCGAAAGTGTCTGAGAAGAAAGTTGAATCAGTGCCTATTGTTTGTGAGTATTCTGATGTGTTCCCTGAAGAGTTACCGGGTTTACCTCTAATTCGTGAAGTCGAATTTGGTATTGATTTACTGCCTGGTACTACACCTATATCGACAGCTCTGTATAGAATGGCACCAACAGAGTTGAAAGAGTTAAAGTCACAGTTGCAAGAATTGACAGATAGAGGGTTTGCTAGACCGAGTTTCTCGCCTTGGGGTGCTCCTGTTCTGTTTGTGAAAAAGAAAGATGGCACGATGAGAATGTGCATCGATTATCGTCAGTTGAATAAAGTGACCATAAAGAATAAATATCCATTGCCCAGAATTGATGAATTATTTGATAATCTAAAAGGGGCTACGATATTTTCTAAAATTGATCTGAGATCGGGATACTACTAGTTGAGAGTAAAGAATTCAGATATACCGAAAATTGCTTTTAGAACGAGGTACGGGCATTATGAGTGTTTAGTTATGCCATTTGGACTAACCAATGCTCCTGCTATTTTTATGGATCTAATGAACAGAATTTTCAGACCGTTCCTAGATTGATTTGTGGTGGTGTTCATAGATGACATTTTAATTTATTCACGTAATGAAGCCGAACATACCGAGCATTTGAGAATTGTGTTGCAAACTTTAAGAGAAAAGAAATTGTACGTGAAATTCAGCAAATGTGAATTCTGGTTATACGAGGTTAGTTTTCTGGGACATATTGTGTCAGCTTTTGGAATCCGAGTGGATCCGAGTAAGATTTCTGCTATTCTGAATTGGAAACCTCCGATAAATGTATCTAAAGTCCATAGTTTTCT
The DNA here is from genome assembly GCA_005393395.2 of Gossypium australe. Lineage (NCBI taxonomy): Eukaryota > Viridiplantae > Streptophyta > Magnoliopsida > Malvales > Malvaceae > Gossypium > Gossypium australe. The sequence goes on along the minus strand of CM016617.1, from coordinate 111,113,227 downwards.
GGGTTTAGCTGGTTATTATTGTCGATTTGTAAAAGGATTTTCAGTGATAGCCACTCCGTTGACTAGATTACTTCAGAAAGATGTTAGATTTGAATGGTCGGATAAATGCCAGAAAAGTTTTGATCAGTTAAAAACTCTGTTAACAGAAGCTCCAGTGTTAGTACAACTAGAATCGGGTAAAGAATTTGTTATATACAGTGATGCTTCGTTAAATGGTATGGGATGTGTTTGATGCAGGAAGGCAAAGTTGTAGCCTCATGAAAAGAATTATCTGACACACGACCTTGAGCTAGCTGCGATTGTGTTTGCACTTAAGATTTGGCGTCATTATCTGTATGGTGAGAAATGTCATGTGTTTTCAGATCATAAAAGTCTGAAATATTCGAAAGATTTGAACTTGCGCCAAAGAAGATGGTTAGAGCTGTTAAAAGATTATGAGCTCGTGATAGATTATCATCCGGGTAAAGCAAACGTTGTTGCTGATGCGCTGAGCAGAAAATCATTGTTTGCACTACGTACTTTGAATGCTCAGTTAGATTTGTCTGATGATAGTTCTGTGTTAGCTGAATTAAAAGCGAAACCGTTGTTTATACAGCAGATATGTAATGCTCAGAAATCTGATAATGAGTTATTATCGAAACGAGTTCTGTGTGATTTGAATTCTGAATCTAAATTTCGGGTTGTTAATGATTGTTTGAGATTCCAAGGTCGTATCTGTGTTTCGAGAAATCCGGAGTTGATTCAGCTAATTCTGAGTGAAGCACATAACAGTAGTCTATCTGTTCATCCGGGAAGTACAAAGATGTACCATGATCTGAAGCAACACTATTGGTGGTCTGGTATGAAACGAGACATTTCTGACTTTGTTTCGAAATGCTCAATCTGTCAGCAAGTCAAAGCTGAACATTAAGTTCCGTTTGGGTTGCTACAACCGATTCTGATTCCCGAGTGGAAATGGGATAGAGTGACAGTAAATTTTGTTTCTGGTTTGCCTCAGACTCCGAGAAAGAAAGATGCGATTTGGGTCATAGTTGAATGATTTACGAAATCTGCCCATTTTATTTCGGTAAGATCTGACTATTCACTTGATAGATTAGCCGAGCTTTATATTTCTGAGATTGTTAGATTGCATGGGGTGCCACTATCCATTGTGTCAGATAGGGATCCGAGGTTTACATCGAGGTTCTGGAAGAAATTGCAAGAAGCTTTAGGCACGAAATTGCATTTCAGTACAACTTTTCATCCGCAAACAGATGGTCAATCCGAGCGGATCATTCTGATTCTCGAAGATATGTTAAGATGTTGTATACTTGAGTTTAACGGTATGTGAGAATAGTATCTGCCATTGATTGAATTTGCATACAATAACAGTTTTTCAGTCAAGCATCAAAATGGCACCTTATGAAGCTTTGTACGGACGTAAATGTCGTACACCTCTGCATTGGATCGAGCTTAGTGAAAATAAGCTACACGGAGTCGATTTAATAAAAGATTCTGAATAGAAAGTGAAACTGATCCGAGATTGTTTGAAAGCAACATCTGATCGTCAGAAGTCGTATGCGGACTTGAAACGAAAAGATATAGAATTTGAGATCAGTGACAAAGTATTTTTGAAAGTGTCTCCGTGAAGAAAGTACTCCGATTCAAACGTAAAGGCAAGTTAAGTCCGAGGTTCATCGGGCCGTATGAGATCATTGAACGTGTTGGACCCGTTGCATATAGATTAAGGTTACCTTCTGAGCTAGAAAAGATACGTAATGTATTCCATGTCTCGATGCTTCGTAGATATCGATCCGATCCATCACATGTAATTGCCCCGTCTGAAATTTAAATTTGATCTGATATGTCTTATGAAGAAGAACCAATCCGTATATTAGCTCGTGAAGTAAAAGAGTTGAGAAACAATAAAATTCCATTAGTAAAAATACTGTGGAATCGACACGGAATTGAAGAGGCTACATGGGAGCCTAAAGATTCAATGAGACAGCAATATCTGAATCTGTTTAACGGTAAGATTTTCGGGGACAAAAATCCCTAAGGGGGGAGAATTGTAACAGTCCGGTTTATACCCCAGTCAAAACAGTGGTTTCGGGACCACAAATCCGAGTCTGAATAATAATTTAATATTATTTTTATGCCATTGATGAGTGTTTAAGCATGTGTTAAATTTTCGTAAGTTAATTTTTCCGTTTGTATGTTTAATTTGACAAAAGGATTGAATTGCATTAAATGTGAAAGTTGCTTGCTATTTGTTAAAGTACCAATGTGATGTGGCTTTTAAAGGCGAAGGCCTTATGAAACAAATAGACCACTATTTAGTTAGTGGATGAACAAAGGACAAATATGCCCGTATTATATGTTTGTTTTATTTATTAATTGAATGGATATTTTAGTAAATGGATTAATAATATGTTACTAATAAAACAAATGAGAAAGCTAGTGGATGTGTTCATCAATTCTAGCCGAAAATACCAAAGAAAAAGAGAAGGAAATTTGAAGCTAGGGCATTCAACTATAAAACTCTTTGATTAAGGTATGATTTTGATTCTATTTTCGATAATTTCTATATTTTTGCAATCGTTGCTTTGTCTACTATTAAGCCCGTGTCTCAATTTTGTGTATTGATGTTGTTCATGAGATATGCCATTGATGTTATGTTGAGCTTTGTGATGATTTATGGTGTTAAATGAAAGATTTGAGCTAGATGAACATACCTTATTCTTGAATTTTTGATGAATTTAGCTAATTAAGGCTAAATTGTGAAAATAGTAATTTGAGAGACTAAATTGCAAATTTGATAGAAAATACGAGCTTGTATGATATATATATGCATTCGGCTAAGCTTGGAAGTGTGATGATTTTGTGAATTTGATGTTTTGAGAAAAATGGACTAAATTGATAAATTGTGCAAATGTGAGGGTTAATTTGTAAATAGCCCTAAATGTGTGCCTTTGGATTGAATTGAATGAATTAGTGAATAAAAGGGTTAATTCTGAACATGTATAGATCAAGAACCGAGGAAAATGAACTTAGATCGCGAGAAAGCGAAAGTAACCGAGTAGTAGTTTTCGTTTCTGTTAAATCGAATCCGGGGTAAGTCATTATGCAAATAAGCGTATTCGTATTGAATTATGTATGTTCTTATGACTATTGTTATCAATGAATACTTATGATATGATCTGTTCATGAATTCTGAGATAAGGATTACATAGTGACAATGTCCAAGAAGTCCCGTATGAACCTAGGAATAGATAGGATTAGCTATGTCATGACATAGGTATCTGTTCTGTTTTATCATGTAAGACCACGTCTGGGAAGTTGGCATTGATTCGAGATTTCGTGTAAGACCTCGTCTGGGACGTTGGCATAGATATGATCTTTACGTGTAAGACCATGTCTGGAACATCGACATCGTATTGATTCGTGTAAGACCCTGTCTAGGACAGTGGCATCGATATCTGAGTGCATATAAGACCTCGTCTGGGACGTTGGCATTGTACGACAATTCCGAGCTTTCTATGTACCCTACTAGGTTCCTATCGGTTCAACGGGCAAATCTGTGATACAAATGACTATGTGAATTGTAAATCTGTTTCAGGTACGTTGATTTATATACTAAGTGTGTGTATAAGTTATGTACCTATGTGATCTTACTATGATGATTATGTATATTGGGATAACAATATGATATGTGAAAGTAAGTATGAAAGAGCTTTGTTTATATAAGACTTTTGAATTGATGAATGTGGCAAATATGTCCAAGTACATGGACCAAAGCATATATGTGATAGTTTGCTAAGTAATTAAGATGTGCCAATGTACCTATGTGCATATATGTCTTCCATGCTAAGTTTGTTTGTATTATGACTTACTAAGCTTTTGGAAAGCTTACTCTCTGTGTGTGTTTTCTCTATTTTATAGGTCGTCAAAGCTACTGAAGGCTCGAGACCGTCAAGGATCGTCGTCACACTACTAAACTCATTTTGGTACACTTTGGAAATGTATATAGTTAGATATGGCATGTATAGGCTAGTATTTGATATAAGTTTGTTATATGAACTTAGCCATGTGATTTGGCTAGTTATGAGTTGAGAATTTGCTTAAATGAATGTGATATGTGAAGTATGTTTTTGGCATGGTTAGTTGATACATGAAATAGTCAAGTTTTGATTATGCAAATGAATGAATTATGCTTGTGATGTGATGAGTTTTACTCTTGAAATTTGGATGGTTATTTTAGTATGTTATTGGTTGCCAAATAGGCATGAGATGTCTTGATGATTTTGCTTGTAGTTAAGACCATGAGGGTGGCATTTTGGCCTTGCAAATGGCCTATTTTGCCACATGGTTGTGGCACACGGGCATGCCTAGTGACCATGGGACAAAGTCAATAGCTAGCATAAGAGTACACGGCCTTGGCACACGAACGTGCCTAGTAGCCGTGTGGTTTTCAACAGGATCGACCACGGCCAAAGTACACGGGCGTGCTTAGTGGCCGTGGAGCCAAGTCAGTTTCGACCACGGGGAGGACACACGGGTGTGACTAGCAGCCGTGGGAGGCACATGGCCTGCCCACACGGCCGTGTAATCCCTGAAACTTAAAAAAGTTTTAAATTTCTGTGAAATTTTGTATGTGTTCCGGTTTAGTCCCTACCCGGTTTATAGCATGTTTTAGGTCTTGATGACCTACTAAGGGGACATTATGGTTGAGGTTAATATTCAATTGTATGACATTTCTGTAAACGTTTCAGATCTGTTCAAGTAACGCCTTTAACCCTAGTCTGGCGACGGATACGGGTTAGGGGTGTTACAAAATCGACTCATATCATACAGCTTTACTCGAGATACCTAGCGATTTTGATGCCAACTTAGCTTACTCAAATCTAACTCTCTTTTTGCATCGCATTTACAATTCTAAGACCTCTAAAGCCTTACCACTGCATGAACCAACCCTAAGATATATTCATAGATTCCTTTGTTTTAACTATTCGGGTCGAAAAGATTCTTTGTCTATTTTAACTTAGATAGAATTATTTTTCTTGTGGTGCATGCAATTCGATTATAGGATCAACTTAGGATATTGGCTTGTACGTATTTTTCATGCCATAATTCAGGCCCATCGACCTCTCATACTCGGCCCATACATCACGCATTTAGCCACAAACATTTTTCCATTTGGAATTGATTTTTCATCTCACATTTACTTATAATATAGATCCTTTAGATGGATATTGTTTGGATTCTATGAGTTTGCTTTTCGGCACCTCTACTGCATTTTATTTTGTTCCCCTAGGTACATGAACTGCTCGAAGCAATAGAGTGTTCCGACGAGCACACAATTCGACTCCTACAAAGCAAGAGGAGTAGCCCCCTTATGGAAGAGAAATTAAACCACATTGAGGCTCGCCTAGAAACAATGGAAGCCAACATCTCAAGCATCCTCACCATACTATAAATAGTCACTTCCACCATCCTCTGCCTCATTAAAACATACACGGGGAGTACACTTGACCCTACTTTATTTATTTATTTATTATTGCACATTGAGGGCAATGTGGACTAAGTATAGGGGTTCGTATGCTTTGCTATTTCTTGTTCTTCGTTGCATGTGTTGATTCCTATATTGAAGTTATTCCCTAAGTTGCTTTGAAATTTAAATTCTCATGCTTAGTTAACTTGAATGATTATGTGATTCATGAATAATTGCTTATTGGTCAATTTGATTGACAAGTCATTTGTAGAATTGTAAATATTATGACTAAGTCAATATTCCATAAAAATTGTTAGTTTCTTTTTAAACTTGCCTAATAAAAATACTCGAAAAATAATAATAAAAATAAAAAAATTTATATACATACTCCGCTGATAACTTAGTTATGAGTGAAGAGTTCAGGAATGTGACCGAATTGAGTAACCGGGGTGAGGTGCTTTGGTTGTCATCTCATCCCACATCAAAAGATTCAGGTGGCGAACCAAAACTTGCAAACACTCCATTAATCGAGTTGCTGTTAAAAAACAATTTGAGACAAGCTGAATTGCGTAATCGGGGTGAGGTGCTTGGGTTGTCACCTCATTTCGCGTAAAAAGATTTGCCTACGTCCTGATCTAGTAAATATATATATACGATCGTTTTGCAAGTTTTATTAAAGCTTTAATTTGGTGAAATAGTTGATTTTGTTGTATAATGTTAGAATTATATAAAAATGTTTGTTAGTTAAATTTAGCAACTGCTTATTCATTCTTCACTTAAATTGTCTACATTTTGCTTGGTTGTGGGATGAGACTTAATTTCAGAGTAAGTTGTGAAATTGTTTCTAGTATGGGAATACATAACATGCTTGAGGACAAGCATCAGTTAAGTAGGGGGATTTAATAACAAGCCAAATTTGTATGTTTAACGCACCCAATTTTGGTAATTTTTGCTATCGAGTCTGTAAGTTTTTGTTTAATTTTGTTAGGTATGCAATTGGAGTAAGCAAAATGGGCTAAATTGGAGTACAAGCAATAAAAGGGGGTCAAATTGAAAATCTTGCGAAATTTATGGCTGATCAGATTTTCTATTTGACTTTGTAAAAATTAGATTTAGAAAAAAAAAATCTGATATAAATTCTGACTTTAGTGGGTTGGTTGTTAGATAATTCAGGCTAAGTTTAGCATATGGACTGTATATAAATACCTTGTATGGTAGCTTGAAAAAAAATACACTGGAGATTGAATAAAATATAATTTATGTTCTCTAATCTCTTTCCTACGTCTATAGCAAAAAATTGTGAGCATTCTGCCATTTCACATTTTCTTTTCCTTGTTTCTTCACATTTTTGGTTCAATTGCTTCCTTAGTCCTTTCTTCTTTCCATCCTTTATCATTGCCATTAAATTCCTTCCCATAAACCAACAAAGCATGATTAATCTCATGCTCAACTAATTTCCTTTTAGCTTTAGCCCATTTATCATTTTGACAAAAAAATCGTGAGATATGAACCCGCACTAAAAAACCTTTCAACACAGTATTTGCTATCTCTTCGGTATATGGGATAGTCACAATCGTCCCTTAAAGTTAATTCAATTTCAGCTCAAAGTGTACATTGGATGGGAGTTGTATTGGCATACAGTTGGAAAATAGGGTTGGTCATTTACCGTATTCGAGTTCCCGTGAACAAATTGGCGTGTCAAATTGGAAAAAGCTAGTTGGGTTCCGTCAAGGGAGGTAGTGGTTAGATTTAAATGACCCATGCGGTTGATGCCGTTAATTTGAGTTGGGCTTTCTAGATCGCAAGGTTATCAAAATCTTAAATTACGGGCACGTGTTACGTGGCTAGAAAATTGCCAAGGGTCAATTTGCAGGTTGTACCGGAACCGATTACACAAGGAAAAGTTGGCGGTTGAGGCGTCCTTGACTGCTATAACCAACTTATCGTTTGGAAAGGAAAATCAATTTTTCAAGGATCGATTTGATTTTGGAGTGTACCGAGGCTGAGGTTAAGCATTAATATATTTGATTCGCCGATTTGATTTAATTTCCATAATTTTATTTTGCAATCATTGTTGTGTTATTATTTTATTTTATATTTGTTTATTTTTATTTGATTTATCAACTAAATTCCCCTCTTTTATTTATTTTATAGCTTTGGACGCATAGATCGTGGGCACGATAACTGCTTGGACTTAGAAATCTAGTCATGTAAACAAGAAAATTAGAAATCCCAATCCCCGTGGGATCGACCCTACTACTATATATTACTATTTAATTAAGTTAAAGCGTAGGAAATTATATTTGGTGGTTTCGACGCCTATCAGGCATGTTGTGCCATAACCCAATATATGCATCATTTCAAACATTCAAAGCCCGACCTGACCCGTTTGTTTAGATTCATTTTTTCAACAACCATTTAACCAAGTTCATTGTGCACGCGAAATAAATATAAAATAAAAAATAAATAATTTTTTTCTAAAATACATGAAATTTATTTTAAAATATAATTTTTTATATAATTTTTTAGAAATCATAAAAATATATAATTATTAGAAATATACTGTCAAAATGAAGTTGGACAAATGGTTGTCTAGATTCATTGTGCACTTGAAATAAAAATTCTTAAAATTTTAAAAGAATCAAAATAATTAAAAAATCTAAAATACCTAAAATTTATTTTTTGAAAAAAATTATACTATAACTTTTTGAAATTATAAAAAGTATAAATTTACTAGAAATTCTCATTTAGAATGAATTTGGACAAATGGTTCTCCAAATTTAAATGAATTGGACAACCGTTTGTCTAGGTTCATTATGCATGTAGAATAAACAAAGTTCCTAAAATTTATAAATTTTTATTTTGAAAAATATTTTATTATTTTTTAGCATGTCAACATTTTATTGGCTATCAACCCAAAATCTAACGGTGTTAATCAAGTATCAATAAAAATTATTTATTTGGCTTATGTTTTCCAAATTTAAGTACTAGTTTGGTAAAAAAAAAGAAGATACCAAATAAATACAAGTTGCCAAGTTAAGGGTCACTATATATATTAACCCAATATAATATTTGATAATTTTATGTATATACATTTATTTTAGGGTAAACTACATAGATAGTCACCCAATTATAAAAAAACTTATTTTAGGCACCCAAAATAAAAAATTTGAAATTTAAACACCTACGTTACATAGTTCGATAATTTTGATCACTCATGTTAAAAATCACAAAGGACAAGCTGATATGACAGTTAAAAAATCAGTATAATAACAAATTTAACGCTCAATTTTTATCATATCAATTTATTCATAATTTTAAAAAATTAACCCTCAAAATTTACAAATGGTTTCAATTTGATCCTAGTTTTAAAAAATTAAAAGAAATATATTAAAATATATTAAAATACATAAATATTTTTTAAAAAATATAATAATAAATTTAAATTTAAATTAATAATATTAATATTAATATTAATTTATATTTATTTAATATAATTATATTTATTTAATATTAATATGAAATTTAAATTTATTATTATATATTTTTTGAAATATTTGTGTATTTTTATATATTTCTTTGAATTTTTTAGAATTAGGATCAAATTGAGACCATTTGTAAAATTTGAGGGTTAATTTTTTAAAATTATGACTAAGTTAATATAATATGTAAAAGTTGAGGGCTAAATTTGTTATTATACCGGTTTTATTAACTGCCACGTTAGCTTACCGTTTGTTATTTTAAAGAGAGTGACGAAAATAATGAATTATGTAACATGGGTGTTTAAATTGTAAGTTTTTTTTTTATTTTGAATGCCCAAAATAAATTTTTTTCATAATTGGGTGCGGTTTACCCTTTATTATATATATTTCTTTTATTACATTTTTAAATAAAAATAAATTAACATACTTTTAATAATTATATTATAGTATATTTAATTTAATTTCATATTAATTGCATAATACATAAAAGAAAAGAAGAGAAAACAATGTATTGTAATTTTTTCAAATATTAAATAATGAGATAATCCAATACTTTTTTTTGATACATGTAGGAATATATTAGTATTGTTTTGACTTTGGTATATGAAATTTTTGCATAATATATATATCCAAATACCATTTAAGATTAAGCATATACTCAGTGAGCATCCTTTGATATTCCTTTCAATTTCAAGTTCAAGAGAATATCCGTTCTGTGGGTATTCCATAGGCACTTCAGATTCCTTTTAACAAATCCTCTATTCCATGTTAATCAATAACCTTTTCCAGCTCGACCGTTTTCCGCTATAATTTATATACAACTACTACATCATGCCTACCTGTTATTCTCTACCTATAAAGCCTTCTCTCTCTCTCCTGCTTTCTTTGCCAACCATTTATGCTATTTTTCTTTTACTTTATACCCTCCCGGTTCTATTAAAGTGTTGCCTTTTTCTTCTTTTTCTTCTTTTTCATCAAATACCCATTAGCCTGATTTGTAAAATATAAGAGTGAGAGGAATAGAAGGTTAGCTGCTGTTGTTAGAGCTTCTGAAATGACTATTACGGAGGTGAGGGAAGAGGAAAATCCTCCCTTGATTGATCCTGAGAACGACTCCAGGCATCGTCGTATTGCTCTTTTTGTTGAGCCTTCTCCTTTCTCGTGAGTCTCTCTCCCTTCCCTTTGTATAACTTTGTTTATCATTCTTCGGATGCAAATGATATTGTTAGTGATTGAGTGGTACATTTCATGGTTGTAATTATGTACCTTCGCTATTAGCTAAACAATCTTGGTGTACCTGTTACCTACTCTTAATATGTCAAAACTTGGCACTCACTGATTGCATTTCATTCTATGTTTGCAGATATGTGTCAGGGTATAAGAACAGGTTCCAGAATTTTATAAGATATTTAAGGGAAATGGGAGATGAGGTATGCTCGTTGTATCTGTGAAGTTATGCTTGATAATTTGTTAGCTAAATTAGTTTATAGCTGTACCTTTAGATGACATGCCATGGAAGTTTTAATCCAAGTCCCCACACTCCCATACTGGCACATATTGTACAATGATTGTTTATCTCGTTACCTTTTGATTTGTTTCAAGTAATTTCTAATGGCAGGTGCTTGATTTAGCTTAAGTTCATCCTCAGTTAACAGTGGCTAGCCGTTATGACCAACAGTTTACTGTAGTTTGTAGAAATGTTCTTGAATGATGAACTAAAAGCAATGGTATTGGTCCTTATAGGTAATGGTTGTAACAACACATGAAGGGGTTCCACAAGAGTTCTACGGGGCCAAGTTGGTTGGATCAAGAAGGTTAGTGTAATCAACCAAGTTCAAGTTATAGTCTATACTTGGCTACGTAACTATTTCATTAGCTTATTCCTTGGATATTCTTTCCCCCACTGTTTCTGTATATAATATTATATAATTTTCTTTCTACGAATTGCAGCTTCCCCTGTCCTTGGTATCAGAATGTGCCTCTTTCTTTGGCTCTAAGTCCAAGAATAATTTCAGAAGTTTCCCAGTTTAAGCCTGATATAATACATGCCTCTTCACCTGGGATCATGGTATACGTGCAATTGTTGCTATGCGAGTTCTTGTTGATAGATTATTATGATTTCTTTTTGAGAGCGAAATGTTAATGAGGAAATACATTCCTGATTTATACAAACTGCATTCCAGGTTTTTGGTGCTCTCGCTATTGCAAAACTACTCTCTGTACCCATAGTGATGTCATATCACACCCATGTTCCAGTGTGAGTTTGATTCTTCTTTGGTTCACCTGTTAAATCCTTGATGCCACTCAACTCATTTGCTACTTTTTGGAAGGTTTACCATTGCAGGTTTAAAACTACTCGAGCTGTTATATGGACCTGACGCCCAAATCTAACTTTTTGTTTCATTCTACAGATATATCCCAAGATACACATTTAGTTGGTTGGTTAAACCTATGTGGTTAATAATAAGTGCGTAAGATGCCTTCTTTTCCCTCCTTTTTAGTCAATTTCATTGCCTAAATCTGAGCAATGACAGTTCCTTTGTCCCTATCAGAATTTCTTCACAGAGCAGCTGATCTCACACTGGTTCCATCAGCTGCAATTGCGAGGGATCTCCAAGAAGCTAAGGTAACTTCAGGTAAACATAGTACATTATCAAAATTCAAAATAGCTTTATCCAATTTAACTTGGCTTTGCATTAATCTATGTAGCTGAATCTTAGGCTAACCAGCATTTTATATGTCAATACTTCCAGCTAATAAGATTCGCCTTTGGAACAAGGGTGTGGATTCTGAAAGTTTCCACCCTCGATATCGCTCTCATGAAATGCGATTAAGATTGAGGTGCTGTGTTTAATCTTTATTTTCTTCCTCTCCTCAATTGCAGTTTTGTAATGCTATATATTTGTGCTTTATACAGCAATGGTGAACCAGAAAAACCACTAATAATTCATGTTGGACGTGTTGGAGTTGAGAAGAGCTTAGATTTCCTCAAAAGGTACCATTTATGAATTGCATGAAAAATTGTTGCTAATAGCTTCCTTTATCATCATTTGTGGTACATAATACCATGTCATAGCTGAAAAGAAGAAACAAAGAGTTCTGTCAGATTTTCATTGCAACCATTACTCTTCTAATGCATGAATTTTGCAGAATTTTAACATTGGGAATATATGATTGTACAGTGTTATGGACAGGCTTCCAGAAGCAAGAATTGCTTTTATTGGGGATGGACCGTACAGGTAATCCGTTTAATGTTCATGAATTTAACTCTACTCTGGAGGAATATCTATATCTTCTATTAGATGGCTCAGATTGAATATCGTACACACTCCCAAAATAAGATGTGTTGTTTGCAGGGAAGAGCTAGAAAAATTGTTTACAGGCATGCCTGCAGTTTTTACAGGGATGTTACAAGGTGAAGAGCTGTCTGAGGCATATGCAAGTGGGGATGTGTTTGTGATGCCTTCGGAGTCGGAGACGCTCGGACTTGTTGTTTTGGAGGCCATGTCATCAGGAATCCCGGTGGTAGGTGCTCGTGCTGGGGGAATCCCGGATATAATTCCTGCAGAGCAGGAGGGCAAAACCGGCTTTCTCTTTACTCCTGGAGATATTGAGGACTGCATGAGCAAACTGGTGCCCCTGTTACAAAATAAGGAACTGAGAGAAACCATAGGCAAAGCTGCACGCGAAGAAATGGAGAAGTATGATTGGAAAGCAGCCACTAAAACGATACGCAATGAACAGTACGAAGCTGCCATTTGGTTTTGGAGGAAGAAGAGAGCTGAGGCACTGGGACCTCTGCAGTGGCTTACAGAACGCCTTTTCCCATCCCCAGCAATCAACTTTAGGTGATTTAGATATATTATATAGATTTGGTCAGTAGAATTTTAAGGAATTAGCATGTTGATAGGGATTGTGAACTTGTTCAGGGCTTCAAAGAGGCTCTTCTATGGTGTATTTTTTTTTTTTTTTTGCCTTTGCAATATGTTAATTTGTTGCACACTATGGACTTGAAATGATCTATTTGAAAATATTGGAATAAAATAGAATGGTTGTTTCATTGTATGAAACTTTTAGCTAAACTTTAATGAACTAAAATTTCAATGCATATATGGTTTACCTGCAAGAATACTTAAAAACTTCAGCCCACTCATCATCTTCTCCCTTCTCTGTGATGAAAGAAGGGAAACCCTTCTCTGCTGGTCGACGCAAGCTGCCTGATACTTTTACTTTGTTTTTTTTTTTTTTTAAATAAAAAAAGCCCGAGATCTCCTACACCTCGAATGGTGGGCTGTTTGGTTCCCGATCGCCTTGTGGGTCCTCTCCATGTTTTTCTTCTTTCCAGTCTGGTAATTCTTCGGGACTTTTGTTTTCTCATGCTTCATCAAGGCCCTTGCTGCGCATATAGAAAGGCGTCGTCGCTGTGGTTTCCGTTTGATTGGTTGTTGATGGGTTTTAGACTCACAGAATGGCTGATGCCGCTCCTGATGGCATGGCTCCTCTTCTATCCGTGGTTTTAGTTGGCTCTAAGATACCGTTGTTTTTTCAGGCCTTTATCCCCGAATGTCCTGGTCGCAACCTCTCTAGATCACGGCGACGGTTGGGTGGGTTAGAAGCGAGTTTTTATTTTTTGGGCTTGATTTGAGCCCAGCTCTTTTGTTGTATTTTTTTCTGGGCTCATTTTGAGCCTTTAGTTTTTCGAGCTTTTCAAATAAAACTAATTTTTCAAATTGGCTTGAAAACTCAACCCAAAAAAATTAAAAATTTTAGCTTTTGGTTTTTTAAAAGCGAATTTAGTAGAAAAATTATAAAATTTCCTTCATATATATTAACTAAATAAGATAAATATGATTTACATATATTTACCCTTCATTTACAATTGATTTATATATTCAAACCTATAAGAACTTTTTACTATTTTTGCTCACCCTTTTCATGCTATTTAATTACAATGCGTGAACTTTAGTATTAAAATTGTAAAATTTTAATATAAAACTTGATAAATAGAGATTTGTCATGTAGATCATTAAGAATAAAAATTACATGCGAAAGAATATATGAATCCATCAATATCTTGAAATCTTAAAGTATTGCGGTTTTAATCTTCCAAATTAATACAAAAATATTTTAGTTAAATTAAAACTCTCTTTTATAAAGATGGGACGTTAAAAAAATTATGTATATGTACTTTGGGAACCATAATCTTAATATATAATTTTTGCACATTAACCCGAAGTCTAACCAGCCTATCATCAATTAAAAATTAGTCACTGATAACGTTTGTTGGTTAAAGTTTGTTCAATAAATCCCTATTTTTATGGGATATTTTAGTCGTTTAAGTTTATTTGATTGTTAGGTTAGTTGCCATGCAAGGCTATATAATAGCCCAGTATTTTCAGTTTTACTCAATGTAAAAGATCATTCTCCCCCATTTCTTTTGTTCTTTAAATATTCTTTCTTGTTCTTAGCATTTGGTATTAGATCCATTAAAGAGCCTAGTTCATTTAAAAACAACAGTCTTCTTAAACTATGGCAACAGAGTGATCATTTGTGCAACCAGCAGTTCCGAAGTTTGATAGGCATTATGATCATTGGGCGATGCTTATGGAGAATTTTTTACGTTCCAATGAATATTGGAGATTGGTGGAGAATGGCATTCCTGTTACAGCGAAAGATGCAATTGATGCACAGAAAATGAGCATTGAAGATAAAAAAAAACTAAAAGATTTGAAAGCCAAGAACTATTTGTTTTATAGGCTTTGGATCGTACAATTCTGGAGACGGTTCTTAACAATGATACAACAAAGAGCATATGGGATTCCATGAAGCAAAAATATCAAGGCACAACACGAGCCAAACCTGCACACCTGCAAGCTCTTCGCAGAGAATTTGAAAATCTTCATATGAAAGTAGGGGAATCTGTTAATGAGTTTTTTGCTCGAACTCTCGTCATAGTCAATAAGATGAAGGCTAACAGTGAGGTTATGGAGGATGGTACTGTTGTTCAAAAGATTTTGAGATCCATGACTAGCAAGTTTAATTACGTTTTTTGTAGTATTGAGGAGTCTCGGGATACAAGTATACTAACCATTGATGAATTGCAAAGCAACTTGCTTATGCATGAACTACGTATGGGATCTCATGATGAAAAAGAAAATGCTTTGAAGATCACTCATGGAGATCGTTCTAGTGGCTGGGCTAGTGGTGGTGGTGGTCAAAGGAAGAGGATGAGGCAAGTAGAGTTTCGATAAAGCCACGGTAGAATGTTACAGATGTGACAAGCTGGGACATTTTCAATGGGAATGTTCTAGTAAATAAGTGAATTATGCAGATATTCAAGAGGAGATGTTATTGATGGCTTTTGTGAATACATAAATCACTAACAGAGAAGATACTTGGTTTCTTGATTCAGGATGTAGCAATCATATGTGTGGAAAGAAAGAGTTCTTAGCTTTTGATGAAAATTTTAAAGTTACGGTGAAGCTTGGAAACAACTCAAGCATGTTTGTAAATCGGAAGGGGTAATGTAAAGCTGCAAGTGGATGGAATGGTGCAGGTAATCACAGGGGTGTTCTATGTGCCAAAACTAAAGAATAATTTATTGAGCATCGAAAATTTATAGAAAAAAGGCTGGCCATTCTGTTTCAACATGACAGATGCAAAGTGTGTCATTTAGAAAAAAGCTTTAATCATGGATATGAAGATGTCTGGGAACCGGATGCTCAGATTACATGCAGTCTTTTAGTCCACAATATCCACCTGTTTCAACACAACTACAGAAGAAAAGGTTCAGCTCTGGCATCGTAGATATAGACACTTGTGCTATAAAGGACTAAAGACACTTCAAGACAGAAACAAAAAGCCTTATTTCTGAAGAAAAGTACTTAGAAAGCAACACAAGTCCTTCAGTTAGTTCATGCTGACATTTGTGGACCAATCAAGCCCAATTCTAATAGTGGAAATAGGTACCTAATCACTTTCATTGATGATTTTAGTAGAAAATTTTGGGTTTATTTTCTCACAAAAAAGGCGGAAGCCTTTGCTGTTTTTAAATTTTTAAAAATTTTTGTTGAGAAAGAAACATATTCGGCTATCAAATATTTACGCACTGATTGAGGTAGAGAGTTTACATCAAAAGAATTCAAAAAATTCTATGATGATCATGGTATTCAGAGACAATTGATAGCTACATATACACCGCAATAAAACGGAGTCATGAAGCATAAGATCAGGACAATTATGAATATGGTTCGTACCATGCTCTCAGGAAAGAAAATTCCCAAAACCTTCTGGCTTGAAGCAGTAAATTGGACTGTCCATGTACTAAATCGAAGCCAAACTCTTGCAGTTAAAGATAAAACACCAGAAGAAGCTTGGAGTGGAGTCAAACCTTTAGTTGAGTATTTTCGTGTTTTTGGTTGCATTTCTCATGCTCATGTGTCTGATAAGAAGAGAACTAAGTTAGATGATAAGAGATTGCGATATGTATTGTTAGGTGTCAGTGATGAGTCAAAAGCTTATAGGATTTATGATCCAAATTCACAGAAAATTATAATAAGCAGAGATGTTGTGTTTGAAGAAAGTAGAGTTTAGGATTGGGATTAGAAGTATGAGAGAGAAATTGAATGTGAATTAGAATGCAATGAAGATGTAAGCAGAACGACAGAAACTGAGCCACAAGAAGAGGGAAGTGGATCTAAATTTGATGCTGATGATGTAGAAGAAGAGAATTCTTCATCAGCTTCTTTGATTGCGGATAACAATTTAGATGGAAGACGAAATAATGACCACCAAGTTGGATGAAGGATTATGTAACTAGAGAAGGGCTCCCTGAAGAAGATAATGAAGCTTATTTAGTCATTTTTGCAATGGATGATCCTATGCATTTTGAAGATGTTATTAAAAGTGAGAAATGGAGGAAAGCAATGGATATGGAAATGAAAGCAATAAAGATAAATGATACTTGGGAATTGACTGAATTACCTTAAAGAGAAAAGAGGTAGGGATAAAATGGGTTTAGAAGACTAAATATGATGAGAATGGTGAGGTTGAAAAATACAAGGTAAGGCTTGTCGTAAAGGGGTATGTGCAACAACATGGAGTAGATTATGTCGAAACCATTTTTTTATTTCGAAAAAAAATGGGGATCGACTTAAAAAACGAAAATGGGAGTCGCCACCAATCCCTTTTTACTTAGGTGTGATTAGATCACCTTATAAAACGTTTTACTTCAAAATGTTGATTTTGGTCCACGAAATATAAGAAAACGGGTTCGGGAGTTGGTTACGTACGAGAAAGGATTAGCACCCTCGTAACGCCCAAAAATTGGTACCTAATTGATTAATTAATGTCCTTATGTCGAGAATTTGAAAAGATTTTAAAATACAAATTTTTTTAAAGAATGTTTATATAACCCGTTTTGGAATATTAAGACACTTTTGTTCCAAAAGGATAAAATATCACATCCAGTACGTTATGGTGCGACATTTTAACCCCCGAACTAAGATCGTCCCTTAATTTCCCAAAACACGAAATTAAAAGGATATTTAGTTATTTGGACGTACGAAAAACCGAAACCCAACACGTTAGGGCACAATTTCTCGAACTTCCAAACACGAAACATTGCCTCGTTTTCTGAAATCCTTATCCCGGGATAACAAAACGTCATATTCAGTGAGTTAGGACATGACAATTGCTTCACCCATGAGATAATCTCGATTTCTAACTTGGTCATGGGAATGGTGGAGCTCTTCCTTCCAATGCCCTTCTCTAGCTTCAAGATGCTCGATCCGGAGTTCACAATTCTGCAATGCCGATTCTAATATTTCAATCTTGTCCTTCATTTCCTCAATCTTGTTCAAACTCAACTTTAGCCCGCTTGTAGAATTACGGCTTTGATAGTGGTGAAGAGACCGTCCCAATTCAGCCACTCTAGCTTTTAATGCACTCTTTTCCTTTTGGCTTTCTGCTAACCTCTTTTCTAGGGCCTCATTTCACATCTGCATCTCTTGGAATTTCTTCTCCCAATGGGCAGCTTTTGCCTTTTCCTCTCGAATATCCTGTTACCACTGTTCCAAAGTCTTCCCCTTTCTCTAATTGCATTTGCTTTGACCACATGCGGACGACTACATTGTCTTCCACTTTATCAAGGAATTCGTTCTCCATAACTAGCTTTCTAACTTAGAAACTGACCGTGAATCAATACCTCTTAAAATATGAAGTGACATGCAAAAAAATAAAATAAAACACAAGTTAGTAGCATGGAATAAAATATAAAGCAAGTAAAATAAACAAACACCTATATGGGTAACTACTAAGGTTTGGCGTAGTTCTACTTAGGATAAGTTCTTATGTTTTCTACGTGTGGTTTAGATCTAAAGTTGAGGTACTCGAACTAGCAGATTCCTCGATCTTCACCCATTATAGGCTCATACGGACCGAGTTTGGTTCAGGGGAATACATTTCCCTATGGCCATGCGGAAGTGAAAACTTCATGAAGACATAGGTATAGATGTATCTCAGAAGCAATCCACTAGCCCATGCGGAGGTGAAAACCTTACAAAGGCATAGCTTCTCACTCTCACTTAAAGGTGTGACCACAACGGTCATGCAATGCAATGCAGAAATATTTTATAAAATTAGAACCACATGCAATAAAAAGGATCATGGTTTTTCAAATCAGAATTTTAAATTTGGACAAAAGGACAGGAAGTAATCAATTTTACAGATTGACTCTCTTATTAGTCCCCAGCGGAGTCGCCAAGCTGTCGAAACCATTTTTTTATTTCGAAAAAAATGGGGATCGACTTAAAAAACGAAAATGGGAGTTGCCACCAATCCCTTTTTACTTAGGTGTGATTGGATCACCTTACAAAACGTTTTACTTCAAAATGTTGATTTTGGTCCACAAAATACAAGAAAATGGGTTCGAGAGTCGGTTACGTACGAGGAAGGATTAGCACCCTCGTAACGCCCAAAGATTGGTACCTAATTGATTAATTAATGTCCTTATTTCGAGAATTTGAAAAGATTTTAAAATGCAATTTTTTTAAAGAATATTTATATAACCCGTTTTGGAATATCAAGACACTTTTGTTCCAAAAGGATAAAATATCACATCCAGTACGTTAGGGTGCGACATTTTAACCCCCGAAACTAAGATCGTCCCTTAATTTCCCAAAACACAAAATTAAAAGGATATTTAGTTATTTGGACGTACGAAAAATCGAAACCCAGCACGTTAGGTCACAATTTCTCTAACTTCTAAACACGAAACATTGCCTTGTTTTCTGAAATCCTTATCCCGAGATAACGAAACGTCATATTCAGCGAGTTAGGACACGACAGTTTTGAATTCTCGAGAATAAGTTTTTATTTAACTTTTAAGAGGAAAGTAATAGGTTCTTTGGACTCGAAGAGGAAAACTAAAAACTAGTAAGTTAGGGTACGATTTCTTTCGAACCCTAGAACGTGGAGTGTTTGCTTATTTTGAAAATAGGATAAAATGTAATGCCTCGAATAAAATGTGATATGGCCGTAATAGAATGAAAGACGAATTATAGTAGACATGCATACTAGGGTAGAAAAGAGGGAGATACTATAAAATACAATAATAAAAGCAAAAATAAATGAAAATTCAAACAAATAATATGCAATAAAAGAAAAATAGTAACAAAATGCAATAATAACAACAATAAAATATATTAATAAACAAATAAACAAATAATATTAATAATAAAAATAATAGAAAATAATAATAACAAATATAATTATAATAATAGTAAAAATAAAAATAATATTAGTAATAAAAATAATAATAAGGATATTAAAATTAATAGTAATAATAATATAAAAATAATAATAGAAGTAAATAAAAGTATATTAATTATAATAAAAACGATAATATATGTTAATATACAAATAATAGTAAAAAAATAGAAATAATGAAAATAGCAATAATAATGGTGATATTAAAAAAATAATAATAAAAATACTAATAATAAAAATAATAAATATAGCTATAATATATATAAAAATAATAATGGTCATAATAAAAAATATATAAATGAATATGATAATAATAATAAAGTAAATAAAAAATAAGATAAAAAAATTACAGTAGTGGTAATGCTAAAATAATAGTAAAAGCAATAATAATAATAATATTAACAATAATAAGAATTTAAAAATAAAATTAATAATGAAATAGAAAAACAAAATAAATAAAAAAGAGGACAAAATTGAACAAAAAATAAAAATTTGGGGCGAATCTGAAAAGAAATAAAAGGAAAAAGGACCTATTTGAAAGTGCGAATGACATGGAAGGGCTAAAAGGGAAAATATTCCCTCCTTTGAAAACAACACCGTTTATTTAAAGGATTAAATTGAAATAAAATCAAAATTGCGCGGTAAAATTACAAGCAAAAACAAAGAAAGGATTAAATTGAAAATATCAAAAAGGTGGAAGGGCTAAAAGTGCAAATAACCCTTCTGCTTTAAAACACGCGGATCCTTCGGGTCAGGTCGGGTCAAATTTTGGGTAAAGGCCAAACGGCTCCTTTCTGATGCTTATTACCCTAAGCCAAAACGACGTCGTTTTGATATTACTATATAAGTTAAATTTTTTGACTAAAAACTCATTTGCTCCTTTCTCTTAAAAAAAAAGGAAAAGCTTATAAAAAAATGCTCTCTCTCTCCAAGTTCCCTGCAATTCCCGGCAGGCCCTCCGGCGCGACCCGCCGCCGTCGCCGGCCACCGCGCACTGTGGTCGGAATTTCAAAAGATGAGTTTTTTCCTTTTTCTTTTACAGTTTATTTAAATATATATATATATATATATATATATATATATATATGTATATATGTATAGTACAAAAAAAAAACTTAAACTTTATATGTTAGCCGATTCGAAAAAAAAAGAAATAAAAAAGAAAAACCTTTGTTTTTTTTTTGTTTTTTTTATTGTGTATATCTGTGAAAAAGAATTCTCTCTATTCTCTTGTGTATCTTTTTTTCATTTTACAGATTATGTTAGGTTATTTATAACCCAAAAATGAAATTGGAAAATAAATATAAAGTTGTAATCTGCTGCTAATGTCCATATTTGCTGTGTTCTTCTTTCCCTTTTTGCAGGTAAATGGCGAGATGCCTAGCGTCGGAGTGATTTGCGCGTTGATTACGGCGCGACCGAAGGCTAGCGTTGGGTGTTGCGGTGCGAGACAAGAACCCTAGGGTCGGGGTTTCCTGTTTCTGAAATTAGGTTTGGACCATTGGGCCATTTAGGTTTAGTTGGGTAATAGGTTTTGGGTTGTTTATTGGGTGTTGGCTTGTAATTGGGCTTGAGGGATAATTGGGTTTTGTAAATGGACATTTGGTATTTTTGTTTTTATTTTTATTTTTTTGTTTTTTTGATATGGGACCGGGCACAAATGGGCTACTACAGCTACCCCTCTTTGCTCATTGTCGTGTAACGAGAATAGAGCAAAGACGATAAAAGGGCCCATTTTGCCCGATCTTGTCAAATGGCTGTATCTTCAGGGAGATAGACTAGTTTCTTCAATCTGCTTCACTACAACTTCAGGAAGACGAGATTTACCATCTTTAGTCTGCTCCATTGCAAACTCAGGGATACCAGTGGTAACAGTCCGAATTTGACCCTAATCGGAACGGTGGTTTCGGGACCACGAATCCGAGTCTAAAATATATTTAAATGATATATTCTATGCTTATTATATGTGTTTTAATGTGTGTGAAAGTTTCGCAGAAAAATTTAATCGTTTGCGTGTTTAATTTAGAAAAAGGACTTAATCGCAAAAAAGGTAAAAGTTGCATACTAAAGTGAAATGCACTAATTTGAGTGTGGCTTTTTAACATGAGGTGTTAAAAGGGAAATTAGCCCATTCTAAGAGTTAGTGGACGGCTAAAGTCCAATTTGCCATTATGTTATGTTTAAAAATATTATTAATTATAAGGTTAAATAGGTAAATTATTAAACACCATAATATATGTTAATTAAAAACATGAAATAAAAGTTTGTCTTCATCTTTTGGCTACCGAAATAAGAAAAGAAAAAGCTTAGGTTAAAAGCTTGAGCATTCGGTCATGGTGGAAGCTTGATTTAAAGGTTAGTTTGACTTCGGTTTTTGATAATTTCTACGTTTTTTAGATCGTTGTTTCGAACATTAGCTGACCCATGTTAGAATTTTTAAATTTAAACATGCTTGATGTTCGGCCATTGACATGTTCTTGTGGTTGTTGATGTTTGATGATTTTATATTAAAGATATGTTAAAGAGAAGCATGTTTTGTATTGAAAATTTTAGTGAATTTGAGTATTTGGGCTAAATTGCAAAAATAAATTTTTGAGGGGGCTAAAATGCAAAATAAATGAAAGAAATGGACTTGTATAGTCCCTATGAACATTCGGCCCTAAGGTATTATAGTGAAAATTTGTGTATTTTGTGTTTTGTTCAATTAAGATTAAATTGTAAAAATGTGAAACATTAGGGGTAAAATGGTAATTTACCCATTTATGTGTTTTGGGACTAAATTGAGATGAAATGTGCTTGAATGAGCTAAATTTTAATGTGTTTAGATCAAGAACAAAGAAAAACGGATTTGGATCGGGGAAAGGCGAAGATTACCGAACAGCCGGTCTACGTTGTCCGTGGACAGTTGCGGTAAGTCCTTAAGCAAATGTATGCCGAAGAATTATTTATGAACATAGTATAGGATAAAATTTGGAAATTTAAAGCATAAAAATATATGTTGGCCGAATATAGGGGTATGAGATTATAGTGAATTTATTTGTTTAATGTGATATGAATAAGTATGTTCGGTTTAATATGTGAAAGTAATATGAAATATATGAGATGGTTGCAATTTTAGCACTAAGTAATGTGTATTGAAATGTTGAAAATGTTGATATTTCGGGCTTCGAGCCTAGCAGGCCTTGTGCCGGTGATCTATCTCAGGCTTAATGCCTAGCAGCCTCGTGCCGGTGAATATATCGGGCTTAATGCCTAGCAGGCTAAATGCCGATGTTTTAAATCTCAGACTTCGAGTCTAGCAGGCAAAGTGCCAGTGTATGCGATTCAGATTAGTGCATAGCTCGTTATATGCTGGTGAGTTTTTAATTTCCGATCCTTGATTACGAAATAGTAAAGTTATGAAACAAATCATGGAAACTTAATTTATGAAAGTGAATTTGTGAGTTCGACTATAAGGTATGTATTGATCATTCTTAAATGTTATGATTATATGCTATAATGACAAGTAAATGAAATGATTAAAGAAAGTGAGATACATATGATATATGGAATTTGATCATAATCTATACTATGAGGGAATTGGTTATAGAAAAACATGAAAGAAGTAAGGTGTTCGAACGAATATAACTATTTGCATGAGTGTGTAATTATTTATTCGGTATATAATATACTGTGGTAAAGTAATGGTAGTTCATATATTAAGTGAGATGGAAGATTCGGTTATGGTAAACTAATTACTAAGTCATGAACGTTTAATGTTAAGAAATGTTTATTTAAATGCTTGTGTACTTGAATGTTATATTACAGTTGCTTAAGACTTACTAAGCTAGCAAGCTTACTTTGTGTGTATCCCTTGTTTGTTTTATAGATTTCGTTTAAGCTACGGGCTCAAAGGATCGTCAGAAGAATCATCCACACTATCAACCCCTTTTTTGTACTTATATATTTGGTTTTTGAATCAAAAAGGCATGTATAGGCTAACTTTATGTTTGAATATCATTTTGATGATGTATAGTAGCCATGCGAAAATGGCTTAAATTTTCATATCAAGTTCGGTTCTATTTACCTTGACTATGTGATTAATATGTTTGGCTTCAACTATTCGGCTAGGGGCTATTCTTTTATTTACATCTTGTGAATTATGCGTACTATATGATTGCTTGTTTATAATGTCAATGTTTGTGTTAAATTAGTCAAGAGTTTCGGCATTTAAGTTAATATTTGCAGGTATAATTCAAGGTAGGTATGTGTAGTTGAGCATTATTTGGAATTTATGTATGTATGTCAACTTTAGTTGATTTACAAAGTATGAATTATATTGAGTAATGCATGTATGTGTATTCGGCCAAACCTAGGTGATAGTTGCAAATGTAGTCAACATGTTTAAATAAGTAATTGTTTAGGCTCATAGTCGAATATGGAAAATGTGTATAACTATGAAGTATTCACTATATATATATATATATATAGCTGGTTTGTGAGATTGCTTAGTTTAATTGAGTACATGAAACTACCAAACTCGGTTTGTGCTAGGTTACGAACATGAAATGCTATGAATGAGACCTTGTACATTCGGCCAAATATTTAAGTATGTATGTGATGTGTAATATGTTGCATGTATTCAATTATGTGAAAATAGGTTTTATGCCATATGAAATTGGTCTTAATAGGAAGTATTATGCATTGACATTCGAAGTTTACTTATTTAATTAATTAGTTACGAAAAGGTTAGTTGTTTATAAATTTCATAGATCAAGATCGTTTTGGAAAAAAAATAATATGGTGCATGAAATCTGTATTGTTATGTGATATTGTTGTGATATACATTGGATGGTCATTTTATGTTCATCGATGATTATATCGTATATGACTTGGATTAACGTATCAAGTATGTGTTACACATGTGCGATTTGTCTGTTTGTGATTAAATTATTTGATATAGATGATCAACTGAGATTCAATCGATTGAACTAAAGTTTTAATTTGCCTGGTAATACCCGTAACCCTTATTTGGCGACGGACACGGGTTAGGGGTGTTACATTTAATTGGTATCAGAGCTTACGGTTTAGTCGATTCTAGGACTACCGTAGCGCGTGAGAGTCTAGCTATACATGCCTTAATTTTATAATACGATAGTGTGGTGACTTCTGACATTTCAAACTGTGTTTTATATAGTAAATGGATTCCGACCTTGACAGAGCCGTAGTAGATGATGTAGAGAGTGTAGCGCCTGATTGTGCACGCGGATCAGTGCCAGTAGACTCTCGACCAGTTTTGGGTAGCCATGAGGGGGAGGCTAAACAAGCCTTCTACCAGATGATGAATGAATGGTTTACCCAATTTGTTCAGAATAACCCGGCTGTACAACAACCTCCACCCTAAACAATCCAACTCTGGTACGTTCCGTACCTCCGATGATAGATCTGATGAGATCTAGTAGGCCTCCTGTTGATAAAATCAGGAAATATGGGGCCAAATAATTCAAAGCTAATGATGATGACGACGCAGAACTAGCTGAGATGTGGCTTGATAACACTATTCAGGTACTTGATGAGCTATCCTGCACTCCAGATGAATGCCTGAAGTGTGCTATATCTCTACTACGGGACATTGCATATCACTGGTGGAATACACTAGTATCGGTAGTTCCAAAAGAAAAAGTGACTTGGGATTTCTTCCAGATCGAGTTCCGTAAAAAATATATTAGCCAGAGGTTCATCGATCAGAAACGGAAAGAATTTCTGGAACTGAAACAGGGTCGTATGACTGTGACGGAATATGAGCAGAAGTTTGTTAGGTTGAGCCGTTATGCTCGAGAGTGTATATCAACTGAAGCCATTATGTGTAAAAGATTTGAAGACGGTCTGAATGAAGACATAAAGTTGCTTGTTGGCATTCTTGAAATCAAAGAGTTCGTAGTACTTGTCGAACGAGCTTGCAAAGCTAAAGAGCTTGGGAAAGAGAAAAGAAAAGCTGAAATAGAAGCTAGAGACACTCGTAAAAGATCATCGAGTAAGACTTTCCATTCAGCGCCTAAGAAGTTCAAAGATGACTTTGGCCGACATAAAGCTACTTCAGACCTGTTTAGACGAGATCGACCTCCAGTGAGTTCCTGAGCCACTTCGATGGCTAGTGTTGGTAATATTTAGCAGAACCAGGCTGAGTGCAATCATTGTGGAAAATGGCATTCTGGGAGTTGTAGATTCCGTGATCGGTCTTGCTTTTAATGTAGATCGTCGGACCATTTTATTCGAGAGTGCCCGATGCTAGCCTAGCAAAATACGACTCAGAACACTAAACTGAGCAACGCGTCAGCACGAGGCAGACCATCCAGACATTCGAGGAATATAGGTGGCAGTCATAGAGGAACGAAGGACACTGCAATTCGATTAGTGGCTTGAGCACCAACTAGAGCTTATGCTATACGAGCCAGAGAGGATGCTTCTTCCCCAGATGTCATTACCGATACTTTCACACTTTATGATACTACTGTGATTGTATTGATTGATCCTGGTTCGACTCATTCATATGTGTGTGAAACTCTAGTATCCAGTAAGACTCTGCCTGTTGAGTCTACTGAGTTTGTGATCCGTGTGTCCAACCCTTTGGGTAGATGTGTTTTTGTTGATAAAATATGTAAAGGTTGCCCGTTGATGATTCGGGATTCCTGCTTTCCAGCTGATTTAATGTTGTTTCCTTTCGATGAGTTCGATATAATTTTGGGAATGGACTGGTTAACTTTGCATGATGCAGTGGTGAATTGCAAAAGAAAGATTATTGATTTGAGATGTCAGAACGGTGAGATCATCCGGATTGAATCTAATGACTTGAATGGGTTACCGGCAGTAATATCCTCAATGTTAGCTCGTAAGTATATGAGAAAAGGATGTGAAGCTTACTTGGCTTATGTGCTGGATAATAAAGTGTCCGAAAAGCAGATTGAATCCGTACCAGTTGTATGTGAATACCCAGAGGTGTTCCCTGAAGAATTGCCGGGTTTACCGCCAGTTCGAGAGATAGAGTTTGGTATTGAATTAGTATCGGGGACGACTCCAATTTCAATAGCTCCGTATCGGATGGCACCTACTGAATTGAAAGAGTTGAAAACACAGTTGCAAGAGTTGACAGATAGAGGTTTTGCACGATCGAGCTTTTCTCCTTGGGGTGCACCAGTGCTATATGTGAAAAAGAAAGATGGAACTATGCGAATGTGTATTGATTATCGGCAGCTGAATAAGGTGACTATAAAGAATAAGTACCCGTTGCCTCGGATTGATGACTTGTTTGATCAGTTGAAAGGGGTTTCAGTGTTTTTGAAGATAGATTTGAGATCGGGTTATTATCAGTTGCGAGTCAGAGATTCCGATGTGCCAAAGACTGCATTCCGAACGAGGTATGGACATTTTGAGTTCCTAGTCATGCCTTTTGGACTTACTAATGCACCTACTGTTTTTATGGATTTGATGAATCGAGTGTTTAGACAGTTTTTGGATCGGTTTGTGGTAGTGTTATAGACGATATCCTGATCTACTCCAGAGATGAAACCGAACACGTCGAGCATTTGAGATTGGTGCTACAAACTTTGCGATATCAACAGTTGTATACAAAGTTTAGTAAGTGTGAATTCTGGATGAAAGAAGTCAGCTTTTTGGGTCATGTCGTTTCAGCATCAGGTATTCGGGTTGATCCGAACAAAATGTCGGCTATACTTGATTGGAAGCCACCAAATAATGTTTCTGAAATTTGAAGCTCTCTGGGACTTGCGGGATACTACAGACGATTAGTCAAAGGTTTTTCCATGATAGCCACACCTTTGACAAAGCTACTACAGAAAGATGTCAAGTTCGAGTGGTCGGAAAAGTGTCAGAAAAGTTTCAATCAATTGAAATCCCTTTTGACCGAAGCTCCAGTGTTAGCTCAGCCTGAATCGGGTAAAGAATTTATTGTTTATAGTGATGCTTCTTTGAATGGTTTAGGTTGCGTTTTGATGCAGGAAGGCAAAGTCATAGCCTACGCTTCGAGACAATTGAAGCCTCACGAAAGAAATTATCTGACTCACGATCTAGAATTAGCAGCCATCGTTTTCGCATTGAAAATTTGGCGTCATTACTTATTCGGTGAGAAATGTCATGTTTATTCAGATAACAAAAGTCTGAAGTATTTGATGACTTAGAAAGATTTGAACTTGAGACAACGCAGATGGTTAGAACTGTTGAAAGACTATGAATTAGTGATTGACTACCATCCGGGGAAAGCTAATGTTGTCGCAGATGCCTTAAGTCGAAAATCATTATTTGCTCTTCGTGCGTTGAACACGCATATGATTATGTCTGGTGATGGTTCGATCATAGCCGAGTTGAAAGCAAGACCGAGGTTTATTCAGCAAATTTGTGATGCACAGCATATTGACAAAGATATGATTGCTAGATGAGCTCAGTGTGAAAATGATGCAGAGTCAGAGTTTCAAATTGACGCAAATGATTGTTTGGTCGAATATGTGTTCCGAGAAATATGGATTTGATTCAGATGATTTTGAACGAGGCTCATAATAGTCGAATGTTGATACATCCGAGTAGTACGAAAATGTATGCTGATTTGAAATAGTTTTATTGGTGGCTTGGCATGAAACGGGATATATCTGAATTTGTTTCAAAGTGTTTAATTTGTCAGCAAATAAAAGCCGAGCATTAAGTGCCTTCTGGGTTACTTCAGCCGATCATGATACCTGAATGGAAATGGAACAGAATTTCTATGGATTTTGTATCCGGTTTGCCTACAACACCGAGTAAGAAAGATGCAGTCTGGGTTATTGTGGATAGACTGACTAAATTAGCTCACTTTGTGCCAGTTCGTACGGACTATTCGTTCGATAAACTTGCTGAATTGTATGTGTCACAGATTGTGAGGTTACATGGTGTGCCGAGTTCCATTGTTTCAGACAGAGACCCGAGATTCACATCGCGATTTTGGAAGAAGTTGCAAGATGCTTTAGGTACTAAACTCCACTTTAGTATAGCCTTTCATCCGCAGACAGACGGTCAGTCTGAACGAACCATTCAGATACTTGAGGACAAGTTGAGATGTTGCGTCCTTGAGTTTGAAGGTACGTATTACCTTTGATTGAATTTTCTTATAATAACAGTTTTCAATCTAGTATCAAAATGGCACCTTATGAAGCTCTATATGGCCGCAAGTGTCGTACACCGTTGTATTGGACTGAGCTTAGTGAAAATAAAATACACGGGGTTAATTTGATTAAAGAGACTGAACAGAAAGTGGCTGTGATCAGAGATACTTTGAAAGCTGCTTCGGATCGACAAAAGTCCTATGCTGATTTAAAACGTAAAGACGTTGAGTTTCAAGTTGGAGACCGAGTGTTTTTGAAAGTTTCCCGTGGAAGAAGAATGTACTCCGATTTGGTCGAAAAGTCAAACTAAGTCCGAGATTTATCGGACCGTATGAAATCATCGAACGTATCAGACCTGTTTCTTATAGGTTGAAGTTGCCTTCTGAACTAGAAAAGATACACAATGTGTTTCATGTTTCGATGCTCCGCAGATATAGATCAGATCCATCACATGTGATTTCTCCGTCTGAGATTGAAATCCGATCCGATATGACGTATGTGGAAGAACCGATCCGTATTTTAGCTCGAGAAATGAAAGAGTTGAAAAACAAGAGAATTCCATTAGTGAAAATACTATGGAATAGGCACGGAGTTGAAGAGGCTACGTGGGAGCCTGAGGATTCAATGAGTCAACAATATCCGACTTTGTTTAACGGTAAGATTTTCGGGGACGAAAATCCCTAAGGGAGGGAGAGTTGTAACAGTCGGAACGGCGGTTTCGGGACCACGAATCCGAGTCTAAAATATATTTAAATGATATATTCTATGCTTATTATATGTGTTTTAATGTGTGTGAAAGTTTCGCAGAAAAATTTAATCGTTTGCGTGTTTAATTTAGAAAAAGGACTTAATCGCATAAAAGGTAATAGTTGCATACTAAAGTGAAATGCACTAATTTGAGTGTGGCTTTTTAACATGAGGTGTTAAAAGGGCAATTAGCCCATTCTAAGAGTTAGTGGACGGCTAAAGTCCAATTTGCCATTATGTTATGTTTAAAAATATTATTAATTATAAGGTTAAATAGGTAAATTATTAAACACCATAATATATGTTAATTAAAAACATGAAATAAAAGTTTGTCTTCATCTTTTGGCTACCAAAATAAGAAAAGAAAAAGCTTAGGTTAAAAGCTTGAGCATTCGGTCATGGTGGAAGCTTGATTTAAAGGTTAGTTTGACTTCGGTTTTTGATAATTTCTACGTTTTTGAGATCGTTGCTTCGAACATTAGCTGACCCATGTTAGAATTTTTAAATTTAAGCATGCTTGATGTTCGGCCATTGACATGTTCTTGTGATTGTTGATGTTTGATGATTTTATATTAAAGATATGTTAAAGAGAAGCATGTTTTGTATTGGAAATTTTAGTGAATTTGAGTATTTGGGCTAAATTGCAAAAATGAATTTTTGAGGGGGCTAAAATGCAAAATAAATGAAAGAAATGGACTTGTATAGTCCCTATGAACATTCAGCCCTAAGGTATTATAGTGAAAATTTGTGTATTTTGTGTTTTGTTCAATTAAGATTAAATTGTAAAAATGTGAAACATTAGGGGTAAAATGGTAATTTACCCATTTATGTGTTTTGGGACTAAATTGATATGAAATGTGCTTGAATGAGCTAAATTTTAATGTGTTTAGATCAAGAACAAAGAAAACCAGATTTGGATCGAGGAAAGGTGAAGATTACCGAATAGCCGGTCTACGTTGTCCGTGGACAGTTGCGGTAAGTCCTTAAGCAAATGTATGCCGAAGAATTATTTATGAACATAGTATAGGATAAAATTTGGAAATTTAAAGCATAAAAATATATGTTGGCCGGATATAGGGGTATGAGATTATAGTGAATTTATTTGTTTAATGTGATATGAATAAGTATGTTCGGTTTAATATGTGAAAATAATATGAAATATATGAGATGGTTGCAATTTTAGCACTAAGTAATGTGTATTGAAATGTTGAAAATGTTGATATTTCGGGCTTCGAGCCTAGCAAGCCTTGTGCCGGTGATCTATCTCAGGCTTAATGCCTAGCAGGCCTCGTGCCGGTGAATATATCGGCCTTAATGCCTAGCAGGCTAAATGCCGATGTTTTAAATTTCAGACTTCGAGTCTAGTAGGCAAAGTGCCGGTGTATGCGATTCAGATTAGTGCATAGCTCGTTATATGATGGCGAGTTTTTAATTTCCAATCCTTGATTACGAAATAGTAAAGTTATGAAACAAATCATGGAAACTTAATTTATGAAAGTGAATTTGTGAGTTCGGCTATAAGGTATGTATTGATCATTCTTAAATGTTATGATTATATGCTATAATGACAAGTAAATGAAATGATGAAAGAAAGTGAGATACATATGATATATGGAATTTGATTATAATCTATACTATGAGGGAATTGGTTATAGAAAAACATGAAAGAAGTAAGGTGTTCGAACGAATATAACTATTTGCATGAGTGTGTAATTATTTATTCGGTATATAATATACTGTGGTAAAGTAATGGTAGTTCATATATTAAGTGAGATGGAAGATTCGGTTATGGTAAACTAATTATTAAGTCATGAACGTTTAATGTTAAGAAATGTTTATTTAAATGCTTGTATACTTGAATGTTATATTGTGGTTGCTTAAGACTTACAAAGCTAGCAAGCTTACTTTATGTGTATCCCTTGTTTGTTTTATAGATTTCGTTTAAGCTACGGGCTCAAAGGATCGTCAGAAGAATCATCCACACTATCAACCCCTTTTTGGTACTTATATATTTGGTTTTTGAATCAAAAAGGCATGTATAGGCTAACTCTATGTTTGAATATCATTTTGATGATGTATAGTAGCCATGCGAAAATTGCTTAAATTTCATATCAAGTTCGGTTCTATTTACCTTGACTATGTGATTAATATGTTTGGCTTCAACTATTCGGCTAGGGGCTGTTCTTTTATTTACATCTTGTGAATTATGCGTACTATATGATTGCTTGTTTGTAATGTCAATGTTTGTGTTAAATTAGTCAAGAGTTTCGACATTTAAGTTAATATTTGCAGGTATAATTCAAGGTAGGTATGTGTAGTTGAGCATTATTTGGAATTTTTGTATGTATGTCAACTTTATTTGATTTACGAAGTATGAATTAGATTGAGTAATGCATGTATGTGTATTCGGCCAAACCTAGGTGATAGTTGCAAATGTAGTCAACATGTTTAAATAAGTAATTGTTTAGGCTTATAGTCGAATATGGAAAATGTGTATAACTATGAAGTATTCACTATATATATATATATATATATATATATATATATATATATAGCTGGCTTGTGAGATTGCTTAGTTTAATTGAGTACATGAAACTACCAAACTCGGTTTGCGCTAGGTTATGAACATGAAATGCTATGAATGAGACCTTGTACATTCGGCCAAATATTTAAGTACTTATGTGATGTGTAATATGTTGCATGTATTCAATTATGTGAAAATAGGTTTTATGCCATATGAAATTGGTCTTAATAGGAAGTATTATGCATTGACATTCGAAGTTTACTTATTTAATTAATTAGTTACGAAAAGTTTAGTTGTTTATAAATTTCATAGATCAAGATCGTTTTGGAAAAAAAAATAATGTGGTGCATGAAATCTGTATTGTTATGTGATATTGTTGTGATATACATTGGATGGTCATTTTATGTTCATCGATGATTATATCGTATATGACTTGGATTAACGTATCAAGTATGTGTTACACATGTGCGATTTGTCTGTTTATGATTAAATTATCTGATATAGATGATCAACTGAGATTCAATTGATTGAACTGAAGTTTTAATTTGCCTGGTAATACCCGCAACCCTTATCCGGCGACGGACACGGGTTAGGGGTGTTACACCAGTTTAATATCTTTGATCTGTTTCCTGCAACTTTAGGAAGATAAGATCTGCAATCTTCAGTCTACTCCACTGCAACTTCAAGGAGGTCAAACTGGTATCTTTGATCTTACTTCACTGCAATCTCAGGAAAACAAGATCTGTTATCTTCAGTTTGCTCCACTGCAACTTCAGGGATGCCAGACTAGTATCTTTGATCCGCTTCACTGCAATCTTAGGAAGGCAAGATCTGTTGTTTTTTTAGCCTACTCTACTGCAAACTCAGAGAGACAAGATCTGATGTCTTTGATCTGCTTCCTGCAACTTCAGGAATGCCAGATCTGCTTTCTTTGATCTGCTCCACTGCAAACTCAGGGAGACAAGATCTGATGTCTTCGATCTGCTTCCTGCAACTTCAGGAATGCCAGATCTGCTATTTTAATCCACTTCACTGCAAACTCAGGGAGACAAGATCTGCTTACTGCAACTTCAGGAATGCCAAATCTGCTATTTTAATCCACTCCACTGCAAACTTAGGGAGACAAGATCTGCTTACTGCAACTTCAGGAATGCTAAATCTGCTATTTTAATATGCTCTACTGCAAACTCAGGGAGACAAGATCTGATGTCTTCGATCTAGTTCCTGCAACTTCGGGAATACCAGATCTGCTTTTTTAATCCGCTCCACTGCAAACTCAGGGAGACAAGATCTGATGTCTTCGATCTTCTTCCTGCAACTTCAGGAAAGTAAGATCTGCTTTCTTCAGTTTGCTCTACTGCAACTTCATGGAGGTCAAGCTGATGTCTTTGATCTTCTTCCTGCAACTTCAGGAAGGTAAGATCTGTTGTCTTCAGTCTACTCCGCTGCAACTTCAGAGAGACAAGGCTGAAAGTGTTTTCGATCTATTTCCTGCAACCTTAGGAAGATAAGACCTATTGTATTTAGTCTACTCCGCTGCAACTTCAGGGAGATGATGACTTTCTTTGGTAAATTTAATCCGACCTACTGTAACTTCAGAGGTATAGGATTCATCATTTTAATCCGCTCTACTGCAATTTCAGGGAGATAAGACTTTTAACTTCAACCTGCTCCACTGCATCTTCTGGGAGATAAGGTTGGTGGCTTCAATTTGCTTCACTGCAACTTTAGGAAGATAAGATTTGCCGTTCGATCTTGTTCCACTACTGCTTAGAGTGACAAGATCTACAATCTTCAACCTATTCCACTACTGATCAGGGAAATAGGACTGGTAAATTCACCGATGTTACTACACAGTCCTCTGGGGGACATATCCTGTAGACTCAGTTTTATATGCTTATGTTTATGCCAAATGATTAGGATGCTATAATCGAAATGAATCTAATGCTCCTAAATAAATGTATTATGGACGACATTTGCATGAATACAGAATGTCATGAGAATGATCCCATTTTTAAATGTATAATGATTAGGATGCAATGATCGGAATGAATCTAATGCTCCTAACTAAATGATATTAGGGATGGCATTTGCATGAATGCAGAATGTCATGAGAATTATCTCCTCTCTTTTTTTTTATGTACAACGATTAGGATACAATGATCGGAATGAATCAAATGCTCCTAATTGGAAGTGTGAGAATGATCCCTTTTTAATGTTTGGGTTGTCATTGCTCATAGTTCATCAAGGTTCTATCACTGATGCGTTACCATGCTTTCTCGTTCAGCTGGTATCCTTGACAGAACACCCAAAGAAACAATCATATTCTGCTCAGCGAGCTTGCCCCGCTGTAATTTTAGAGTCCCTTCCACTGTACCTTTTGGGACATAAAGTTTGTACCTCCCACTGCAACTTCAGGGGAATAACATTCCATCCAATTTGTTACCACTCAGAGGTATAGAATTTGTATCATCAATTTGATCCGTTACACCATTCCCTGGGTGTAATGACCAGATGTATATGCTTGAAATTTACATGAATGTAGGGTATCATTTTTTTTCGAGAATGATCCCCTTTTACACTTGGGTTGACATTGCTCGTTATTTGTCGAGATGGTATCATCGACGAAATGTATTATCCAATAAAAATCCAAAGAGATAATCATCTTTCAATATTTCCAACCCTTAGGCTTGGTGAGTTCTAAATAATAGTCCTATTTTAGATTCTCATATTATTTAGAAGCTTCCAGAGTAATATGCGAAACTCCTTTTATGAAAGTATTATTAGTCCATTAATCGTTATTTCAATATAAAATGCTTGAAAAAGATCACAACAATGGACAAGAAAGAAATTAATCAGGAGCATAGCTCGAAACAAATAAGTTAATCAAAGATAACCAAGGCAATAAAAAATCGATTGGGGTGTATCTTGAAAAAAATGAAGTAAGCAAAGATAACCAAGACCATAAAAGAAAATTGATTGGGGTGTATCTTTGAAAAGAATAAAGTAATCAAAGATAGCAAATTCAAAATGGGTAAGATAGAAGCTAGGTGCCCCAGATAACGCAGCCTGAGCTTCTCTGTACAAACTTCTTGAGGACCATTTTGAGCTCAATATGTGTTTAGAGGAGACGGAGTACTTTGTCAATGCCCCAAGACATAGTATACTTCCTCACTGTTGATTCAGGTATAGCAAGACTACTACATGTCCTATCTTTGATCAAAATTTGAGCTGCCCTTTTTGGGTTTTCGACTCAAAACCCCTTTGGTCTCAAAGCGCCCTTTGTGGGTTTTCACCTTGGCCTTTCCCTTTTCAGGTAAAATACTTCTTGACTGAACCTAAATTCACCGGATTGGGCAAGTCTTTGGCATCCATCTCGGTTAATATCAATCCTTCTCCAGAACAGGAATTCTTTACAACATTAGGTCCTTCCCAGTTTGGCTTCTGCTTTCCTTTGAAATCTTTTTGTTTAAGAAAGATATTTTTAACATCAAGTTCCCTTCGTGGAATTCTC
Source organism: Gossypium australe (assembly GCA_005393395.2). Classification (NCBI taxonomy): domain Eukaryota; kingdom Viridiplantae; phylum Streptophyta; class Magnoliopsida; order Malvales; family Malvaceae; genus Gossypium; species Gossypium australe. The sequence continues at coordinate 111,077,595 of CM016617.1, read as the reverse complement.
TAGGATGAACCTCTTTTCGTAAGCTTGCATCATCTGACCGTGATGGATAACTTTTAACCTTTTCTTTGATTAGGTTCAATTGGAAAAAACGCTTTTATTCCATAAACCAATGGGTAAGATGTTGCCTCGGCAAAGGTCCTGGCCAACGTTCGATAATCATAGAGGATAAATAATAACTTCTTTATGCCAATTTTTACAAGTCTTGGTCACTTTTCATATTTTTTTCTTTTTGTATTTTTTTTGTTAACCTTTATTGCACTGTGATATGCTGCCTGTTCTTTGAGCAAACTATAATCTTTGACATTGTACAATTATGCATTATTAAACATGGTCCTTTCTGGCATTCTTTGCTTGGCACCTGATCCTTCCCTTTTTTTTTTTGAAATTTGATGACTGTCAAATTGCAATATTGGCATATGAAGCAGCATTCACCCTCTTAGTGACGTAATCAATGACCACAAAGATAATTTGATGTCAATTAGAAGCTTTTGACGAGATCGGCTCCATATCATACATGCTCCACATATAGAAAAGTCTGGAGGAGTCACATAAATCTCATTTTCAATTCAGTATTTGCGGTATAACTGATGCAATCCTTTTCCATGGTAGACCAACAGTACCCGATCCTCATGTTTAGCCCACGTCTTAGTATCCCAGACATGTCTTGATATGATCATGCAAAAACATCTTTGATTTCTTGAAAATAACTCAATGATGTCTCGCCTTATTTCTGTGGTGAGCTAGGCTTCGATCTTCACCCCTTTCCTAGGCTCGCAATGTCCATTAACCCTATGTAAGGTAGGATCTGTTTTTCATCATGTTCTACCATCTTTAACAAATTAGAAGATAGGTTACAATCTCTGTCATCTTCAAAATCTTGAGATCCCTCTAAACACATATCTTACTCGAAAAGAGACTCTGAGTCAATAGCGGCGTTGCTCACATTGTTGATATCTGGAGACCTATTGTAGGTTCGAAGGAAGATTCCAAAGAATAAATGATTTAAAGAATGATTATTTGTATGATCATGAATGAATAAAAGAATATCTGAAAGAAAGTCTAAAAATAAAAGAATCTATACATGGAAAGAATAAAAGAATATTTGTTCAAAAAGATGCATTTATTAAAATAAAAATTTCAGACACGAGCCTATTTCACAAAAGAATTCTTATTGCCTCTAGGCTCAATGCAACAAGCGTGTTTTGAATATTACTCTAGATTAGCTCTAAAAATACAAGGATCTCTTCCACAGTCCCATTATTCAAAACGGTCCCAAGTATGTAAGGGCTTGGAAACTTCATTCCCCTATTCCCTCTTCGCTTTTGACTTCTTCAAGGAGTCACAACTTTCTTGTCTCCTCCTTCAATTATCGCATTTACTGCCTCGTCAAAGTGATCAGGTTCTGATGAAACATCGAACTTCACAATTCCCATTTTAATGAACCTTTCGACCAACTTTTTAAATGTAGTAAAGTTTTCGATTGAGTGACCTGTTATTCCTGCATGGTACTCGCATTGGGTATTCTCATTATACCATTTTGGAACGGAGGTTGCACGGGTTTCGAGTAGGATGGAGACAGCACATGTATATAAAAAAGATTCCGATACAGCTCTTTATATGTCGTCGGGATGGGTGTGAACTGGAGCTTTTATGTATTTGGCCTCGAATTGAATTCCTGCCTTGAAGAGCCTTGATAGCTAGTGGTTATAGCCCTCGGTTGGCCTACAGTGACTGATTCGGGATGCATGCTCAGGTCACTCACTTCATTTTCTTTGTTTCTCGGGGCTGATCTTTTGACACTTTCTCCCGTGTCTATTCTCCCACTCCTTACCGCATTTTCAATCATCTCGCCAGACATTACTATATCTAAAAAGCTTATGGTGGCACTTCCCAACATATGGTTAATGAATGGGGCTTTTAGAGTATTGATGAAAAGCATGTGGTCTCCTTTTCTAAAAGCGGCGACTGAACTTGCATGGCAACCTCCCTCTATCTTTGCGCATACTACCTGAAGCTTTCATTTGACTTCTTCTCCATGTTCTACAGCATGATTCTGTCAGTCGTCATGTCTGTGACATGATTGTATTGCTTCATGAAGGCTTGGGCTAGGTCTCTCCAAGAGCTAATCTTAGTACGGCTAAGCTGATTGTACCACCTGGGCGCTGCCCCCACCAAACTATCTTGGAAATAATGAATCAAGAGTTGATCATTGTTAACATAGCCAGTCATTTGTCTACAGAACATAATGATGTGGGTTTCAGGGCAGCTGGTCCCATTGTACTTCTCAAATTCTATCATTTTGAATTTATGCGGAAGCACCAAGTCTGGAACCAAGCTCAGGTCTTTAGCATCAATTCCATGATGATTATCAACATTTTCTAAAGCCTTAAACTTTTCCTCCAACCATCTGCAACGGTCTTCTAATTGCTTTGATGATTCAGTTCTTATCCTCTCCCTTTCTGCTATATTTAAGTCAGGGATAACAGGATTAGTAGGGTTATCTCCTAGGTTGGATCCTGTGCCAACTTGGAAATTCATAGGCACTCCAGCGTCATTTTGCCCTTGTTGAGGCCTTATCGTGACAGATGGCCTTCGAGGATACTCCTCAGGTTGTACATGCGGTGGGGTGAAACCCCAAGGAAAGTCCTCATTATCTTCAATATTAACTATGGGACTTTTTCCTTTGTCCACCGCCCCGTTCAGCATCTGGGCCATTTGAGTCATCATGTTCCTTTGAGCTTCCAACATTTGGTCTCTCATTTCTTGTTGGAGCTTTGCCAATTGCTCTTGCATTTGGTCTTGCATGTCTCTCTGGAATTGTTCAAGTCTTTGATCCATTTTCTTTGTTTTGGCACGTGTACCGTAATGGTGTTCAGTTTCCAGATTTTCCTTCTCTCTGATAATTTCAACTAATTAGGCTCTCTCTATGGACTTAAATGCATATGATATGATGTAATGCAAATGCATGAATGCAAGGAGGCATCGATTCAGATTCAACTTCATTTTAGAAAACTTTATTAGAAAACAAAATCCTTTACATAAAACGGACTACAAATATGCTTTCACCCTAAGGCCCAAAGTTTTGATTTTCCCAAACAACAAGGCTAACTCTTAACCACGATCTGACTGTAGCTCATATTTCGTGCTCAATGTGTCAACCTGTATTGCCAAAGTCTGTAGGTGATCAGCTACCTCTCAAATTTGGACTATTGCTTCACCCATGAGATAATCCCGATTTCTAACTTAGTCATGGGAATGGTGGAGCTCTTCCTTCCAATGCCCTTCTCTAGCTTCAAGATGCTCGATCCAGAGTTCACAATTCTACAATGCCGATTCTAATATTTCAATCTTGTCCTTCATTTCCTCAATCTTGTTCAAACTCAACTTTAGCTCGTTTGCAGAATTACGGCTTCGATAGTGGTGAAGAGATCGTCCCAATTCAGCCACTCTAGCTTTTAATCCACTCTTTTCCTTTTGGCTTTCTGCTAACCTCTTTTCTAGGGCCTCGTTTCGCATCTGCATCTCTTGGAATTTCCTCTCCCAATGGTCAGCTTTGGCCTTTTCCTCTCGAATATCCTGTTGCCACTGTTCCGAAGTCTTCCCCTTTCTCTAATTGCGTTTGCTTTGACCACATGCGGACGACTGCATTGTCTTCCACTTTATCAAGGAATTCGTTCTTCATAACCAGCTTTCTAAGTTAGAAACTGACCGTGAATCAATACCTCTTAAAATATGAAATGACATGCAAAAAAATAAAATAAAACACAAGTTAGTACCATGGAATAAAATATAAAGCAAGTAAAATAAACAAACACATATCTGGGTAACTACTAAGGTTTGGCGTAGTTCTACTTAGGATAAGTTCTTATGTTTTCTACGTGTGGTTTAGCTCTAAAGTTGAGGTACTCGAACCAGCAGATTCCTCGATCCTCACCCATTATAGGCTCATACGGACTGAGTTCAGTTCAGGGGAATACATTTCCCTATGGCCATGTGGAAGTGAAAACTTCATGAAGACATAAGTATAGATGTATCTCGGAAGCAATCCACTAGCCCATGCGGAGGTGAAAACCTTAAAAAGGCATAGCTTCTCGCTCTCACTTAAAGGTGTGACCACAACGGTCATGCAATGCAATCCAGAAATATTTTATAAAATTAGAACCACATGCAATAAAAAGGATCATGGCTTTTCAAATCAGAATCTTAAATTTGAACAAAAGGACAGGAAGTAATCAATTTTATGGATTGACTCTCTTATTAGTCCCCAGCGGAGTCGCCAAGCTGTCGAAACCATTTTTTTTATTTCAAAAAAAATGGGGATCGACTTAAAAAACGAAAATGGGAGTTGCCACCAATCCCTTTTTACTTAGGTGTGATTGGATCACCTTATAAAATGTTTTATTTTAAAATGTTGATTTTGGTCCACGAAATACAAGAAAATGGGTTCGAGAGTCAGTTACGTACGAGGAAGGATTAGCACCCTCGTAACGCCCAAAAATTGGTACCTAATTGATTAATTAATGTCCTTATTTTGAGAATTTGAAAAGATTTTAAAATACAATTTTTTTAAAGATTGTTTATGTAACCCGTTTTGGAATATCAAGACACTTTTGTTCCAAAAGGATAAAATATCACATCCAGTACGTTAGGGTGTGACATTTTAACCCCCGAAACTAAGATCGTCCCTTAATTTCCTAAAACACGAAATTAAAAGGATATTTAGTTATTTAGACGTACGAAAAACCGAAACCCAGCACGTTAGGTCACAATTTCTCGAACTTCCAAACACGAAACATTGCCTTGTTTTCTGAAATCCTTATCCTGAGATAATGAAATGTCATATTCAGTGAGTTAGGACACGGCAATTTTGAATTCTCGAGAATAAGTTTTTATTTAACTTTTAAGAGGAAAGTAATAAGTTCTTTGGACTCGAAGAGGAAAATTGAAAACTAGTAAGTTAGGGTACGATTTCTTTCGAACCCTAGAACGCGGAGTGTTTGCTTATTTTGAAAATAGGATAAAATGTAATGCCTCGAATAAAATGTGATATGGCCGTAATAGAATGAAAGACGAATTATAGTAGACATGCATACTAGGGTAGAAACGAGGGAGATACTATAAATTACAATAATAAAAGCAAAAATAAATGAAAATTCAAACAAATAATATGGAATAAAAGAAAAATAGTAACAAAATGCAATAATAACAATAATAAAATATATTAATAAATGTCGAAACCATTTTTTTCGGGTTTTGAAAAAGCAGGAATCGACTAGGGTTTTAAAAACGAAAATAAAAAATGGGAGTCGCCACCAATCATTTTGTTGAGGTGTGATCAGGTCACCTCGAAAAACGGTTATTTTTAATAAACAGTTTGATTTATTAAAACAACGATTTTGGTCTACGAAACTTAGAAAATGGGTTCGGGAGTCAGTTACGCTCGAGGAAGGGTTAGCACCCTCGATATGCCCAAAATTGGTACCTAGTTGATTAATCAATGTTTTAATGTCGAAGATTTGAAAACTTAGAAAAGAATACGATCCCTCTTTTATGGTGATGCTAAAAAATTAATTTTAAAAGGAATTGAAAATGTGTGCCAAGGACTGTCTCGTCTCAAGGTAAAATGTTATATCCAATACGTTAGGACACCACACTTCAACCTTCGAGGCTAAACTTGCCTTTTATTCAATATTTATGAATTTAGTTAAAAAGATATTCTATTATTTAGAATGGACGAGAAAATCGAAGACCCTATACTTTAGGGCACGATTTCTCGAGCTTCTAAGTACAGAACATTGCCTTAGTTTAGAAAATCTTATCTTGGAATAACAAAACATCACATCCAATGCTTTAGGACACGACATTTCGAGTTTTCGAGAATAAGCTTTTTGTTTAAAAATGTATTGGTTTAAAAAGGATACTCGATTATTTAGATTAAACGAGAAAGTTCGAAACCCAATACTTTAGGGCACGATCTCTTGAATTTCTAAATACGGAATATTGCCTTTGAAAATGAAAGCAATTTTGCATCGGGCGAAAGTTGATGTAACGCAAGTTTATAAAAATGAAAAAAATAAACCATGATATTAACAGGTATAATAATAAACGAATAGTATAAGAAGAAAATGAAACTAACAAGCTATGTAACTTAAAAAAAATAAAAGGTTGAAATGACAACAGATAAATATGACAACAAATAAGAGTAATAAAAATAAAAGAGCTTTAATAGTAAAACCGATAAATAAGTAAGTCATATATAAGGTAGTAAAATAATAATAATAGTAGTACTAATAATAATGCAAAAAAAATGATAATAATGGAATAATAATAGAAATAGTAATAATAATAATAATAATAATAATAATAATAATAATAATAATAATAATAATAATAATAATAATAATAATGATAAAACAAAATATATATAAATAATATAATAATAGTGATGATAATAATTAAATAATAAATATATGAGTAGCAATACTAATAATAATAGTATAATATAAGAATAAAAATAAAAAATTAATAATAAAAAAATTTTTAGTAGTAGTAATAATAATTGCAAGATAATTGAAAAATGGACTAAATTGCATTGAAAACGGAAGTTTTGAGCCACATTATATGAAATAAAAGATATGGGGACTGAACTGAAACGCGCGCGAAACGATGAGGGACGAGGAGCGCAATTTTCCCGAGTTGTTAAGTGCAGCATTTTAAATGGACTAAATTTAAAGCTGCGCTAAACTTTTGGGGGAAAATTAAAAGAAATTGAAAACTTGATTACAAGAATATAAAAAGGTGGAGAGGCTAAAAGTGAAATTAGCCCCTCCGATGAAAAACACGCGGATCCTAGGCTGGAGCGGGTCGGATCGGGTCGGGCCAGGGCGAAACGACGTCGTTTTGATATACTTATATAAGAAAAATTTTTCACTTAAAATTTCATTTCATCCAATCCTGTTTTAAAAAAACCCTAACCCCCTTTTTTTTCTCTGCAGGGCTAGGAGGGCTGGTGCGACTTTCAGCCGTCCGTCGTCGCTCCTCCGCCGCCGTCCGTTGCCGGCGATCACCGTGCGCGACGTCTTCCAGGTAAAAACTTCTTTTTTTACTTCTTTTTATTTTATTTTAGTCTATATATAAATATATATGTAAAATTTTAGAGAAAAAAATCGAATATAACAGATTCAGAAATAAGAGAAAAAAAACACCTGTATGCGATATTAGATCTGCTCTACTAGGATTCGGATTCGAAATCAAGTATTTTTGTATTGATTGTTTTTTTATTTTGAATCTCTCTGCTTTTTATTTTATTCCCCAAAAATCCCCCCTCTTACACTTGTTTTCTTCGGTTTTTTATAACCGAGATTGAAGATAAAAACAAAATAATAATGATGAGTTTCCTTATTTTCTGCCATTGTTGTTCTCCTATCTTTGATGCGTTTGCAGGTTTTGGGGAGCAAGTGGTGGCAGACAAGGGTGGTTGGAACTAGGGTGCTGCGCTGGTGGAGCAAAGGATCCTAGGGGTTTTTTTTGTTTTTTTTCTGTTTTAGGATTTGGGGCTAATTGGGCTAGGATTTAGTTGTATTTTAGTGGGCTTGGGTTTAATTTGTTTGGGTCAAGTTTGGGGTTTTATGGGTTTATAAAATAAGTCATTTGGTTGTGTATGGGCCGGGCAAAAATGAGCTTGTACAATAAAAAAATAATAAAATAATATTAATAATAAAAATAATAGAAAATAATAATAACAAATATAATTATAATAATAGTAAAAATAAAATAATATTAGTAATAATAAAATAATAATAAGGATATTAAAATTAATAGTAATAATAATATAAAATAATAATAGAAGTAAAATAAAAGTATATTAATTATAATAAAAATGATAATATATGTTAATATACAAATAATAGTAAAAAAATAGAAATAATGAAAATAGCAATAATAATGGTGATATTAAAAATAATAATAATAACAATACTAATAATAAAAATAATAAATATAGCTATAATATATATATATATATATATATATATATAAATAATAATGGTCATAATAAAATATATAAATGAATATGATAATAATAATAAAGTTAATAAAAAAATAAGATAAAAAAATTACAGTAGTGGTAATGCTAAAATAATAGTAAAAGCAATAATAATAATAATAATAATAATAATAATAATTTAAAAATAAAATTAATAATGAAATAAAAAACAAAATAAATAAAAAAAGGACAAAATTGAACAAAAATAAAAATTAGGGGCGAATCTGAAAGGAAATAAAAGGAAAAAGGACCTATTTGAAAGTGCGAATGACATGGAAGGGCTAAAAGGGAAAATATTCCCTCCTTTCAAAACGACACCGTTTATTTAAAGGATTAAATTGAAATAAAATAAAAATTGCGCAGTAAAATTACAAGCAAAAACAAAGAAAGGATTAAATTGAAAATAGTCAAAAAGGCGGAAGGGCTAAAAGCGCAAATAACCCTTTCGCTTTAAAACACGCGGATCCTTTGGGTCAGGTCGGGTCAAATTTTGGGTAAAGGCCAAACGGCGCCGTTTTGATACTTATTACCCAAAGCCAAAACTACTTCGTTTTGATATTACTATATAAGTTAAATTTTTGACTAAAAAATCATTTGCTCCTTTCTCTTAAAAAAAAACTGAAAAGCTTTTAAAAAAATGCTCTCCCTCTACAAGTTCCCGCTCCAAGTTCCTTTTTTTTACAGTTTATTTAAATATATATATATATATGTATAGTACAAAAAAAAACGTAAACTTTATATGTTAGCCGATTCAAAAAAAAAAGAAAAAAAAATATAAACCTTTGTTTGTTTTTTTTTTTATTGTGTATATCTGTGAAAAAGAATTCTCTCTATTCTCTTGTGTATCTTTTTTCATTTTACAGATTATGTTGGGTTATTTATAACCCAAAAATGAAATTGAAAAATAAATATAAAGTCGTAATCTGCTGCAATGTCCATATTTGCTGTGTTCTTCTTTCCCTTTTTGCATGTAAATGGCGAGAAGCCCGGCGTCAGAGTGATCACGCGTTGATTGCGGCGCGACCGAAGGCTGGCGTTGGGTGTTGCGACGCGAGACAGGAACCATAGGGTTCAGGGTTTCCTGTTTCTGAAATTAGGTTTGGGCCATTGGGCCATTTAGGTTTAGTTGGGTAATGGGTTTTGGGTTGTTTATTGGGTGTTGGCTTTTAATTGGGCTTGAGGGATAATTGGGTTTTGTAAATGGACATTTGGTATTTTTGTTTTATTATTATTTATTTATTTGTTTGTTTTTAATCTTTTTTCACTTGTTGTACATATGGAAACAGTTCGATTAGTTTTTTGCATTTGCGGCTCAAAGAGCATGGACTATCCATTAGTTAGATATGAATTTGGATTTTTACATGGTGAATTAAATGAGACTGTCTTTGTGGAGTAGCCAAATGGTTATATCCAGAAGGGAAATGAGCAAAAGGTATATAAGCTAAAGAAGGCGCTATATTGGCTTAAGCAAGAACCACGTGCGTGGTAAAGTCAAGTGAAAGCTTACTTCATCATGTAGGGTTTTGAAAAATGCACTTATGTGTACTTTGTTCATTAAAAGGCGAGATGGTAAAGGGGTAATTGTTAGTGTATATGTTGATGATCTTCGTGTTTCTAGTAATGATGAGTTTATGATTAATGAGTACAAAGATTCAATGAAACATGAGTTTGGCATGACAGATCTTGGGAGGATGTGATATTTCCTTGGTCTTGAAGTTCTTTAGAAAACTAATGGCATATTTATCAGTCAATTTAAGTATACATTAGAGGTGCTGAAGCAATTTGGAATGGATAAAAGTAACCCAGTTCAAAATCCAATTGTTCCTAGGTTTAAGCTTGCAAAAGATGAAGGAGAAGTTAAAGTGGATAAGACTTATTATAAGCAAGTTGCCAGTAGTCTTATGTATCTTACAGCAACACAACCTAACATGATGTTTGCTGTAGTAGATATATGGAAAATCCTACTGAAATGCATTTACAGGTGGTGAAAGAGCATTGAGATATTTGAAGGGTACAACTAAGTTTGGGATATTTACAAAAAGGGAGGAGATGAAAAACTTATTGCTTACACAGATAGTGACTATGCTGGAGACAGGGGCAGATTTAGGGGGGCTGGCAGGGGCCCCGGCCCCCCTAAAATATAAATTTTAAATTTAGCCCCTTAAATTTTTTAAAATTTTTAAATTAGTAAAGGTAAAATTGCACTTTGGCCCCCACTAAAATTATAAAAATTCGATTTAATCCTTTAAAAATTATAAAGATATAGACTATAAAAATTAAAATTTCATTCGGCCCCCCCTAAAAATTTGTTCTGGCTTCGCCCCTGGCTGGAGACGTAGAAGATAGGAAGAGCACTTCAGTATATGTATTTCTTCTATGTTCAGGGACAGTATCGTGGGCTTCTAAGAAACAATCAATTATGAGTTTATCTTCTACAGAGGTTGAATTCATTACTGCTACATCATGCACATGTCAGACAATATGGTTGAGAAGAGTATTAGAAAAGTTGGGTCAGAATAAAAAAGAAGCAAACATTGTTTTCTGTGACAATAGCTCAACAATTAAACTCTCAAAGAATCCAGTAATGCATGGTTGTACTAAACATATAGATGTGCATTTTCATTTCTTCGAGAGTTGACAGAGGATGGAAGCGTGGAGCTGGTTCATTATGGTTCGCAAGATCAATTTGCAGATGTGATGACTAAACCTCTACTAATATAAACTAAATGTTTTAGACATTTCAGTTTAAGGGAGGAAATGATCGAGTTTGTTGGTCAAAGTTTGTTCAATAAATCCCTATTTTCATGGGATATTTTAGCTATTTAAGTTTATTTAGTTGTTAGTAGTAGCTCCTTTATTTTCTATTTTTTTAGTTGCTATGTAAGGTTATATAATAGCCCAATATTTTTAGTTTTACTCAATGCAGAAGATCGTTCTCCTTTATTTCTTTTGTTCTTTAATTATTCTTCCTTGTTCTTAATAGTTACTACAGTATCTATGTATAGAGATGGCAAAACTCGAACTGTTCGATAGATTCCACATTGATTCACTTTGAATGGAGTGAATTTTTCCTTTTGAAAAGTGGATGTTGGATAGGGTGGGGTGGATTTTTTTCTTTTGAATAGTGGTTATGGAGTGGTTATGGTAATTGCTTAACCCACCCCAACTTGTTCCACTATATGAAATTACTATTTTATCATTATATACATAAGCTATTAAAATGGTAAAAATGTAATAACATGATATAGAAAAATATTTTATGTTTAAATATTTTTTAAATAATTATGTTTAAATATTTACTTCAATTTAAAAATATTGAAAATATTAATGTAAGGCCCTAAAAATAGGTCTAGTAGTTTCGGGTAACTTTTCCGGGTTCCGAGTGAAAATTAGGAGTTAATCGGGTTTATTAGTAAATTTTTAGTTAGCTTAATTTCATTTAAAAATCGGGAAATAATATTCCAAAAAGATAAAAATATGTTTAGAAAAATTAATTTTATAGTTTTAAATAATTTTTGGGTAAAATAAATGTTTTGGGTCAAATTAGAATTGAAAAATAAATTAAAATGGAGGTTTAATTGAGAGAATTTAAAATATTAATTACATAGGACAATTTTGTAAAACAATGGAAATATTTGAGTGGTTCTATGACAAATTACCCATAATTTTAGAATTTTGGAGGGAAAGTGTAACACCCCAAACCCGGCCCAAACGCTACGACCAGATCTGGTATGCTACGGGGTTTACGTTAAACTTCACTTGGATGATTTTTGAAAGTTCAGTTTCTTTATTTAGGTGTTCGTTAAATAAGTGATATTGGAAGAAAACCTTTGCTCTTTCTTTGAACGTGTTTGGAAATCCCATTTTATTACTTCTTGTAGATAAGTCTTTGAACATAATTTTTTTTTTAAAAAAATGAAAATAGTAACCATTATAAAATGATAACCTAAGCTATGGGGCCTTATTAAATAAACATTCCCAAAATTAAAACTTAAAGAAAATCCGAAAAAAAATAAAATTTATGGAAATAGAAACTTGATGACCCTCGAGTCCACCTCGGCTCCCATGCCACGATCTACTGCTCATCTGAAAAGTCAGGAAAATAAAAGGGTGAGTCACCAAGACTCAGTGTGCAAATCCCGAAAACACATAAAAGGCTTGGGCCCACAAACACATTATGGGCCTTAGCCCATACACAATGGCAACCAAATATTTACATGCAACATGGCCCAACCCAACCTAAAAATCCATTCTCTACACACCAGCCCGTACCAACCATCACACCTCGGGGATTTCTACAATCAACCCACCAACAGCTACACACCATATCGACAGCCATGCTACCTATTCCTAACAATCAGGAATAAATTTAACGTGGCTTAGCCACCGATCACTATTGTGACCTAATTTATAATTCGTGGTTTAACCACCGATCACCAGGTGACCTATTACATGCTCTTCCCCTTCATCATATTTATCCCACCCCATGCATACATCCATGCAGAATCAAAACAACATGTAACCTAAAAGATTGCAGACTATCACATACATCGATACACATAGAGAAGTTTCTATGATTACGTACCTGGCATCCCTTGCCTACCCTTTCCGGGTAATACGACTGTCCATACAGCCTTTTTTCGGCTTTTAGCCCATAACTTAAATATAGTACAGATTAATTAGTGTGTTAGAGATCTATACACCTGATTACAGAAAAGACGAGACTCTCTATGTCGAGTCTATCAAAAGCTGATACGACTGCTATCTGTTTAAGGTGTTGTTCCGAAGCCAGTCCACAACCCGGTGGCCAATCTTGAACAGCAGACACCGCACGTTTCTTGAACTTTGGGGCTAGGACTATAGATCCAACCCCTTCCTTTGATTTGCTGACATTCGAGTCCATGAGTGATCTTGGTCAGAAGATACTATGATGATTGCTTAACAAACCATTAGGTTAAGGCACGAATAACAAAAAGAAACCAATTGATCAACTTAAGGAGAATCGAAATCCTTACCTTGAAATCCCGAAAATAATATGATTCGAATGCTACCGATTTCTGGCTTAGAAACCTAGGCGACTAGATCTCCTTCAAATCCCGGAATGCCGCCAAAGAAAAAGAACACGAGATCAGAGAAAATGTCAAACTAAGGATGGCCGTAACCACCAACTAGCCATTCGGCTTTGGATTCAAAAGCCGAAAAAAGATTCCAAAAATAATAGCACAAGTCGATACTCACCTCTAAAGAAGATTTCGGCTACCATTTGCAAAAAGATTCGGCAATTAAAGAAGAAGATTGAAACGCTGAAAAATAAAACCAAGCCACCACCGAGATCTAGGAGTTTTCGGCTTTTAGGAAATATACGAAAAAGAGATGAACAAGAAGAGGCTTAGGCGTTTTTGGCTTTAGAAGAATAGAGTTAGGAGTTTTCAGTTTTTGGCAAGAAAAGTGAAGAAGAAGAAGAAGAACCCTTAGTTGCCGAAATTAGGAGGAGAAAAGAAGAGAAGGAAAATAAAAATAAAAACTATGCCCTAGGAAATAATGAAAATTCGGCACCCCTTAGCCTTATCAAAACCGATTTCTCCCCCTTGTTCCTAGAGTCCAACTTTCGGCCACCACCTACTCTCAAATCCTATCCCACGTTTTTCTCTTATCCTCATCATCCTATCTTCTGACTTAATCCACACTCACTCATGCAGAATCCCAGCCGAAACCACTTCTCAAACTCCTCCCTTTATCTGCCACCTTATCAGCCATATTATCTACATTATCCCATTCATTAAATTTCCCTATTTTTAAGCCCTATTACCGTCCAACCTGCTCCTCCTTTAAGTGCCGAAAATGGCCCAAATACATGGGCTCCAAGCGGCCAAAACTTGAGCCTCTTCACCTACTAATGACGCCACCTTATAGCTCCTTTGCAACGCCCCTTGCTGCTGGGCCACAAGCCCATTTTGTAATTTAAACTACAGATACCATCTTTTAAACCCTATAGTGTCCAAACAAAAAATTTAACCAAGGCCCCGACCCAATCCTGAGCCCAATCTGGACCCCTAATACTCTAATTAACACATTACACATAACCACACATTAAACACATAGGCCCATTAATTCAGGATGTTATAGAAAGGATTATTTAGTAAAACAAGAGAACTGTGTGAGTGGCCTGATGGTAATTTCCCCAATTTTTGGAAATCAGGTGGGGGTGATATCATCTTTTATTTTCTCAAAATTTTCCAGAAAAGATTTCCAAAGTTGAGAAAAAAACTCATCTGAGTTCTTCAAAGATCTTGATCTAATCTTCAATATTGGTGATTCCAGATCGATTGAAGGTATTTTCTCAACTCTAAATTTATTCTAATGTTGTTTTTAATCATTATTTTCAATTTAAATTGAATAAAATGGTTTTTCAAATCTTGATCTCTTAGCTCTTGAACATGAGATTCATCAATGGTGAATTAATGGTTTTGAGTTAGAATCCAAGTTCAAATGGATATTTAAGATCAAATCATGTTTATTAAGAGGTATTTGATCAGAAAACAAAAGATCAAACTTGTTTGGTTAATCAATATTGACAAATCCGTTTTTAACTAAGAACATGAGTAGTGTAATAGCCCATTTGTGCCCGGGCCCATACAAAAACCAAAAAATAATAAACCAAATAATGTCCCTTTGCAGTCCAGATTTTAAAATGAGGCCCAAATTGTTTTACAAAGCCCAAACCGATATTAACCTAAACCCAATTACACCCAAACCCAACAAGACCCGAACCTACAGGGCCCAATACCCAAATAGAATCAGAAGCCTAGGGTTTCTGAAACCCTAGGCGCCGCAGCTCCCAACACAGGCCCCTGGTCGTGCCGCAATCAGCACGCAGATAGCGCTCCTCACCGTCGTGTTTCTCGCCGTTCACTTGTAAAACAAGGAAAGAACACAGACAGTAGCAGCAAAATAGGATTTTGTATTTATGATTTCGATTTATTTTGGGCTATAAAAACCCTAATACAATATGTAAAAACACACGGATATACACAAAGAATACAAAAATAATAATACAAAATCTTCAAAAAGTCAGAGGTGATTTTCGACAGTTTTATTTCGTTTAGTTATTATTATTATTTTATTTTCGATATATACAAAGACATACAAATCATTTTTTTCCCATCTAACGATACTAGAAATAAGCGAAAAGAATTTACCTCTTGATTTGTGTTGGAAAACGGAAGTTTCTGGCCTCCGGCCGCCGTATATGGTGGCGTTTACGGTGGCGCGTGTGGCGGTGGTACGTGGGTTCGATGACCGGAACCCAGACGGAAGAAGGGAGGATTTGAGAGGATTTTTGAATTTTTTTTTAAAAACAGATTCAAATGATTTATTTTTATAAAAGTGGTTTATATAGTAGTATAGAAACGACTCCGTTTTTGCTTAAGTCAATAAGCACTAAAACGACGTCGTTTAAAGGGCAAGATCCGCGTGTTGACCCGATACCCGGGGAGGATCCGCGTGTTTTTGTTAGAAGGTCTAATTGCTCTATAGGCCCTTCCGCATTATTGCAATTTTATGATTATGTCCAATCTGCATCTTTCTTTATTTTCAATTTGGCCCTGAATTATGGCCTTTGTTTCGATTTAGTCCCTGGGCCATTTAAATACAAATATTGGAACGGTGTCGTTTTGGGAATAGGGCATATTTGCCTAGTGAGTCCCTCCTTTGGGGCACACATTTCAATTGGGTCCCTAGTTTGGTCTTATTTTTTTTTTTAAATTTCACCCCTAGAATTTGTTTAAATTTAGTTTTAATTTTTTTCTTTCATTTTTATTATTTTTTCTGATTTATTTCTTTTAATTTATTATTTATTTTAATACTTTGTATATATATATATATATTATTTATTTTAAACTTTTCATAAAATTGCTTTATCACATATTACTATTTTTATTTTTATTACATATTGTATTGCTTTAATCATATTATGTATTATTTTAAAATTTGTATATTGTATATTATGTAAATTGATTTATTATTAATGTAAAGCTTTCTATGTATTGTTTATTTTAAATATGTATTATTTTATATATATATTAAGTTGTTATATTATATATTTATCCCTTATACATATATTTTATATATTCAAGGTTTTTTTATATACTATTTGTTTAATATATATATATATCCATTTTTCCATATCATTTTTACATATATGTTTTTTTTTTAATTTTTTTGTTGCAGTATCTATTTATTATTTGGTATATGTCATTTATCTTATATTGTAATTTTATTTTTATACTTGATCTTGTATGTAAAGTTTCATATTTATTTCGTAGTTTTTATCTTTCGTTATTTACTACTTTATATCTTTTATTTGTTTATCCATGTTATTTTATTTGCTTATTATTTTTATGTTTGCTTTAGTATAATCATTTTATTTCCTGCATCATTCACTATTTTACATTATTCTTCCTCTTAATTATCTATGTTAGTATTAAATGTTAGTATATTATGTAATTTTCGTAAATTGTTTTTGGTATTTATGCTTTGTAATGTATTAATGCAATATTTTACTTGAATCATTTTTTAATAAAAATATATTTTGCTAAATTGTCGCATTTTAAAAAAAATACGGCGATACATAATATTTGGGGGCTTCGAGAAAAAATTATACCCTAACTCACTGGGTTTCGATTTTTATTGTTGAACTTAAGATATCAAGTATCCCTTTTGAAATTGAAACCCATAAGCTTCAAATCAAAACTTATTCTCGGGAATTCGACATGTTGTGTCCTAACTTATTGGATATGATGTTTTGTGTCTCGAGGTAAGGATTTTCTAGAAATAAAGACAAGCTTAGTTTCGAAGTTTTGAAATGTTGCATCCTAACTCATTGGGTGTGACATTTTATTTCTTTGAGATAAGTGAGTCTTGGCTTTCTTTCAAATAAAAGGATCGTATTTTAGATTTTTCAAATTTTCAACATTAGGACATGAGTTTATCAATTAGGTACCAATTTTTGGGTGTTACGAGGGTGCTAACCCTTCCTCGTACGTAACCGAATCCCGAACCCGTTTTCTTGAATTTGGTAGGCCAAAATCAATATTTTAAATAAAACAAAAATTATTTTATAAGGTGATCCGATCACACCAAAGCAAAAAAGATCGGTGGCGACTCCCGTTTTCGTTTTTTAAAGTTGATCCCCGTTTTTAAAAAAAAATTAAAAATGGTTTCGACAGCTTGGCGACTCCGCTGGGGACACCATAAGAAAGTCAAGCCATAAAATTGATTATTTCCTTTCCTTTTGTCTAAATTTGAAAATCCAATTTGAAAAATTTATGATCCCTTTTTATTGCATGTTGTTCTAATCTTGTAAAGTATTTCTGCATTGCATTGCATGACCGTTGTGGTCACACCGTTTTAAGTGGGAGTGAGAAGCTACTCCTTCTTGAGGTTTTCACCTCCGTGCAAGATAGTGAATCGCTTTCGAGATACATCCGTACCTATGTCTTCGTGAGATTTTCATCTCCGTGTAGCCATAGGGAAATATATTCCCCTAAACTAAACTCGGTCCGTATGAGCCTATAATGGGTGAGGATCGAGGAATCTGTTGCTTCAGGTACCTCAACTTTAGAGCTAAACCACACGTAGAAAACGTAAGGACTCACCCTAAGTAGAACTCTGCCAAACCTTAATGGTCACCCAGATAGGAGTTTGTTTATTTTCTTTATGTTTTATTTCATGGTACTAACTTGTTGTGCTTTATTTTGGTGCATGTCATTTCATATTTTAAAAGGTATCGATTCATGGTCAGTTACTAAGTTAGAAAGCTGGTTATGGAGAACGAATTTCTTGATAAAGTGGAAGACAATACAACTGTCCGCATGTGGTCAAAGCAAACGCAATTAGAGAAAGGGGATAGCCTAGCCGAAGGGTACACATCAGAATTATGGGACTACACTCACATTGGTGTGACGCAAAACAATCTCCAGGAATTAAGAGAAATATGGGACCGGTGGAGTGACGAGACCAAGCAGTTATTTTACCGCAGCTATGGGGATTTGCCGTACTTGTTTGACATTAAGGTAGACGAACATTTGTTTCGGGCCATCACCCAATATTAGAACCCTGCGTATAGTTGCTTTACTTTTGGAAGGGTTGATTTGGTACCCACGGTGGAAGAGTATACAGTTCTATTGCATTGTCCCAAGATTCAAGTTGATAAAGCTTACTCAAGGGCTACTAGTGTTCCGACCTTTTGGAGGAAATTAATGAGTATTACAGGGATGAGTGAACAGTGGGTCACAGCCAGAATCAAGCAAAAGGTGAGTGTAAGTTCATCCCATGGAAAGTTTTGAAAGATTTGATTCTAGTACATCCTGATATGAAAAAGAGAGTCGATGTTTTTGCTTTGAGCATATACGGATTAGTGATCTTCCCTAGGGCATTGGGATATGTGGATGAAGCAGTCTCAGATATTTTTAATCGACTTGACAAATAGGTCACACCTGTTCCTGCAATCTTGGCTGAGACATTTCAATTATTGAATGTATGTAGGAGAGCTGGGGAAGGATGATTTATAGGATGTGTGCAGTTGTTGTTGGCTTGGTTCCACGGTCATTTCTGGAAGGTGGATAAGGTTTCTTATCGGGTCTTCTCAGAACCCATTAAAAGAGATAGTGGCCATCCCAAGGAGAGATGACATATCAGAAGAAAATTGGATAGCGCTTCTACGAAATCTCCAAGAAGAAGACGTTGAGTGGAGAGCTCCCTGGATGGTTCCCGATGAAGTGCTGTACCGGTGTAGGAGTTTTGATTGGGTCCCTCTACTTGGAATTTGGGGAGCCGTTGGATATGCACCCTTTCTCGTACTAAGGAAATACAGATCAAGGCAGTTCATACCAGCTACACGTGGGTTGGCTCAATGTGAGTTTTCGTATAAGGGAGATAGCTACAAAAAAAGGGTTACGGAGATATTTAATGCTTGGAATCAGACCCGTCGTATAAAGAGAATAGACGTATGTCCAATGACGACCCTAGAGTACAATGGATGGTGGAGTAGAAGAGTCAATAACAATATCCCTGTGCCAAGTTTAGAAGGCGCTCGATCGATCAAAGAGTATTTACGAGTGGTCTCATCAAAATTAGAGATTATAAAACAAGATTTCGAAAGGAGGAGTTCAGAGCTAGAAAAGAGGATAGAGAAGTTGGAAGAAGAAAAAATGTACCTAAGATTAGATGTGGATGCTCAGAAATTAGAGGCCGAAAAATTAAGAAAAGGGAAGAAAAGGGTCGAGGAAGATCAGGATAGTTTAAAGACAGAATATAAGAAGTAACGTCTATCAATGAAAAATGTCGGATTGGGGAAGACTTCGGAACAGTGGCAACAGGAGATCCAAGAGGAAAAGGCCAAAGCTGGCCATTAGGAGAGGAAGTTCCAAGAAATTCAGGCGCGAAACGAAGCCCTAGAAAGGAGTTTGGCAGAAAGCCAGAAGGAGAAATATGGATTAAAGGCTATAGAGTGGCTGAACTGGGACGGTTTCTTCATCACCATCAAAGTCATAATTCTGTAATCGAGCTAAAGTCAAGTCTGAACAAGATTGAGGAAATGAAGGGCAAGATCGAAAAATTAGAATCGGCATTACAAAATTGTGAACTCCGAATCAAGCTTCTTGAAGCAAGAGAAGGGCATTGGAAAGGAGAGCTTCACCATTCTCATGATCAAGTTAGAAATAAGGATTATCTCATGGGTGAAGCCATAGCTCAGATTCGAGAGGTAGCTGATCATTTACAGACTTTGGCAGTACAGGCTGATACGTTGAGCATGAAATATGAGCTACAGTCAGATCGTGGTCAAGAGCTAGCCTTGTTGTTTAGGAAAGTTAAGACTTTGGGCATTAGGGCGAAAGCGTATTTGTAGTCCGTTTTATGTAAAGGATTTTGTTTTCTAATAAAGTTTTCTAAATGAAATTGAATCTGAATCGATGCTTTTTTTGCATTCATGCATTTACATTACATCGCATCATATGCATTTAAATCCATAGAAAGATCCTAATTAGTTGAAATTATTACACAGAGAGAGAGAGAAAGTGAGACAGAATTAATCTGGAAACTAGGCATCAATACGGTACTCGAGCTAAGACAAGAGATATGGATCAAAGGTTAGAAAGACTCGAACAACTACAAAGAGAGATGCAGAATTAGATGCAAGAGCAACTGGCCAAGATCCAGCAAGACATGAGGGATCAAATGATGGAGTCCCAAAGAAACATGATGACTGAAATGGCTCAATTATTGACTGGGGCAATGGACAAAGGAAAAGGTCCTATGACCAATGCTGGGGAAGAAAGTGAGGACTATCCTCCGGGTTTTACTCCCATCCGTGCACAAACACAACCGGAGGTATACCCGCAAATGCCATCTATCACGATTAGGCCTCAGCAGGTTC
Organism: Gossypium australe; assembly: GCA_005393395.2. Lineage (NCBI taxonomy): Eukaryota > Viridiplantae > Streptophyta > Magnoliopsida > Malvales > Malvaceae > Gossypium > Gossypium australe. The sequence continues at coordinate 111,057,115 of CM016617.1, read as the reverse complement.
AGGCTGGTGCTTCAAATCCAATGAACTTCCATGTTGGCTCAGGCTCTAACCCAGGAGACAATCCAAACAATCCCTTTATTCCTGATTTGGATGTGGCAGAAAGGGAAGGGGCAAGAATGGAACTTCCAAAGGAATTTGAAGACCGATGTAGGTGGTTGGAAGAAAAATTCAAGGCAATGGAAAATACTGATAAACATGGTGGAATTGATGCTAAGGATTTGAGTTTGGTTCTAGACTTGATACTTCCCCATAAGTTCAAAATGCCAGAATTTGAGAAGTATAACGGGACTAGTTGTCCCGAGGCTCACATCACTATGTTCTGCAGGTGGATGACTGGGTATGTTAACAACAACCAACTGCTGATTCATTGTTTCCAAGACAGTTTGGTGGGGGCAGCATCACAACGAGGGAACCTTTGGAAATCTTCAAAATCCCACTTTCAGCTGTGTATTTGTACCCTTTTGAATCAAGAGTACTTAACAAAATTAAATTTCTCTTCAATTCTGGAACATATCGTACGCCACTAAGTATTTTGACAACTCCATCAAACATCTTAACTTTAATTGTTCCAACACCTGCGATTTTACACGAAGCATTATTTCCCATCAGAACAACACCTTCAGACACTGTTTCGTAATTTGTAAACCAATCCCGATTGGGACACATGTGGAAGGTGCAACCCAAATCAAGTATTCACTCCTCGCTCACTTTAGAATTGTTGACAGAAGCTGCTAGAAGTTCACCATCGCTGTAGTCTTCTACAACATCAACTTCACCGGAATTTTCTGGTTGTTTTCCCTTTTGATTCGTAGCCTCCCTTTTAATCTTCTTCTGTAGCTTATAGCACTCAGATTTAATGTGCCCTTTCTTCTTGCAGAAGTTACAAGTTTTACCTCTATTTGAAGACTTCGATCTTCCCTTAGATTTACCGCGAGGATTTCGATCTTGTGTCCTTCCACGATCATCATCAGCATTCCGGTCTTGTCTTCCACGAACAATGAGACCCTCTCCCTGAAAGACGGGTTTAACCACAAGATGCTTCATCTTATCATACGAGGTCAAAGAATTATAAACCTCATCAACTGTGAGAGACTCGCGGCTGTATAAAATCGTGTCTCTGAAGGTTGAATAAGACGGGGGCAACGAACAAAGTAGAATTAACCCTAGATCTTCCTTATCATACTGAACCTTCATGGCCTCCAAGTTTGAGAGAATTTCTTTAAACACTATTAAGTGTTCGTGCAAAGATGCACCTTCTTCCAAACGATGAGCATAAAGACGTTGCTTCATATGCAACTTGCTAGTTAGAGTTTTCGACATACATATTTGTTTTAGCCTCTTCCATAATGCAGCAGCAGTTTTTTCCTTCATCACATCCTACAAAATTTCGTTAGACAAATGCAGATGTAACTGTGTTAACGCCTTGCGATCCTTGCGATTCTTCTCTTCCTCCGTCAATGTCGAAGGCATCTTATCTACCCCTAGTAGGGCTTCCTCTAAATCCATCTGTGCAAGAACTGCTTGCATCTTTATCTGCCACAACGCGAATCTGGTGTTGCGATCCAACAGCGAAATTTCATACTTCAAAGACGCCATTACCGTGATCGAGATTGTAACATCCTAAAAATGGGGCTATTTGGGATTAAAATATGTTTGCCTGAGTTTGAATTGTTTTGGTATTGATTGTGGTATAGTAGGACCTAATTAAGGGTTTTGAGTTGGCTCGGGATAGTAGAAAAATTTTTGTTTCAAAGCTTTAAAGGTGGGGAGCCATAACAGGTGGGGGTTATAAGAATAAATAAGGGATTTGTTGTCATAAAATGAGCCTAGAATAAGTGGCAAAGGGGGGCCACTTGGGAGCTACATGTGACGCCACTTTGAGCAAGGGAGAGCTTGGGTTCGAGTCGCGAAATTCTCCTTTTTACTCTTTAGTTTGGACGGCATTAAAGGGGAGATTATCTCATTATTTTTATTAATTTTATTTTAGATGATAAGGGTGATGGATATTACTAAGAGATAATAAGGTTGTATTTTAATTATTTTAAATGAATTATCATGGGATTAATGGATAATCAAGGATTTTATGTGATTAAGAAAAGGATATTGGTTGGATTATTACTTGATTAAAGGGGGATTAATTCAAATTATTTTGAATTAAATTAAATGAGTGGTCAAGAGAGGTTGTAAGTGTTTGCCGAAATTTAAACATTTCATGGGAAGTGGACGGCAAGGCCACTAGGGGGGATGCCGAATGCCTATAAAAGGTTCAACCTGGTCACCTTGTTTGCTTTTTGTCATTTTTGCTAAGTGCCGAAACTCTCTTCAAAGCATTCTTTCATCTTTTATTTTGCTTCTTTGGCAATAGCCGAATTCCCTCTCTACTTCTTTTTACCGAAACCCCACATTCAAATTCCCTTTTCTTTATTTCTTTGTTGACCGAACCTCCACTTCTTGTTGCCGAAACTCTAACACCCCTTGGCCGAATATTCAAGCAAGGGTAATCTTCTCTAAACTCATCTCCAATCGGTTCATAAGGTAGGTAGGTATGGCCGAATGCCATCTTTCTTCTCCTCTGTGTTTGTGTCGATTTCTATTAGAGGGGATAAGTGCCGATTTCGGCAATGGTAATCAAGGCTTCTAAATGCTTTCGGGAATTGATCTCTGCTAGGTACCCCAAGATCGTGAAGCAGTCGACCCAAGCCCTAATCTCTAGCAATCGATTTTGGTAGTAAAGTGGTAAGATTAATCTTTTCATTTTGACATTCGAAGGCTATTAGTCTTATTTACTAATCAGTGGTAATTGATTAAGCAGATTCGGGAAATTGAGTACTGGGGTTAGTAACCGAAGGAATAAAGGTAAAGATTCGGGTTCAAGCAATAACCCTAAAAGAATTATTTGGTTTGTCCGAATGGCCCATATCACTAACACTATTTTGGCCGAATATAGGGGCTAGTGGATCTAAGGTGGCCGACTTCTCCTTTTGGGTTTAGACTATTCAGTGGTGACAGGTGTGTACATACACACGTATAACTCTTTAAATGCGCTGAGTGCTATGTATGCTAACTTTGATTTGTGTAGCATCGGGTTAATACCATAACGGTATGAGTGGTGATTCAGGTAAGTACCTGTTAATATGAATGTGTTATTGATGCTTTTGGTAAGCATGATGTATTGATACATGATATGCATATATGACTGATGTGGGATTAATGAGTGGAGGAGGCAGTATTATTGTGCTGACGGGCACCAGTGTTTTGGTAACACACTGTGACTACGGTCACCAGAGGTTTGGTACCTCCAGAGGTTTGGTACCTCATTGCGTCTCGTCCCAGTGGCTTAGTACAACAGTGGGTTGGCCCCACATTTTATATAAGGGATTGACGCCAGTGATTTGGCATCACACGATGGGTTGGCCACATCAATCGTTTGTGTCTATGGACACCAGAGGTTTGGCACCTCCAGTGATTTGGCATCACATCTGTGACTATATGTCACCAGTGGTTTGGCACCATCAGTGGTTTGGTACCACAACGGGGTAGACTGAGGCGTTTGGTTGGCTAGGTTGGGTACACTATCTCGTGCATATTAATTGTTATAACTTGTGTATGAAAATGTTTAAAATCGGGGGAAGGGTTACATACTGAGTCTTGGTGACTCACCTTCTCCTTTATGTTTCAGGTGATACATAGATCGCGAATATGGAGCCGGAGGGACTCGAGGTGGCCATGCAGTGGACTTGAATTAATCGAACTTTAAATTTAGCTATTTTATTTTAGTATTGGTTATTTTATTTTGGATGTAATAAGGCCTCCATATACTTTATTTTGTTATCTTTCTTAAATGTTGGATATTTTGCTTAAAACTATATTATTAAACTTAAATTAAAATCACATGTTTTCCTAAATTAACACGAAAATGTTTTACCGTGCCATCGGGCACCTTCAAAGTTTTAAAATAACTCGGCTTAAATAAATTTCCAAATTAAATCTAAGTATGGTTTCAGCAAGTTAACCAAAAACGAGAAGTTTTCAACAAAACTTAAATTGATTTTAAAACGGGTTTCAAAAAGTTTTCTCTGTAACAAACCAGATTCGGTCATAATGTTTGGGGCCGGGTTTGGGTTGTGACAAAGTTGGTATCAGAGCCCAGTTCAAAGCTCGGCTGTGGGGGCCCAAGGCCCAAAAAGATTTGGTTTTATGATCTGTAGGCCTTATTGGAGGATTTAAAATGTTTTTGGGTTTCTGAATGGCATGGCACCGAGTCTCCGGCAACTATCCGCCCAGGTAAGTACTTCTAAACCTCTTGGTGAATTATATTCTGTAGAAGGGTAGGAAGCATGGAACGTAGAATAGTCTTATAGGACTTGGACCCTAAGGTTAGATTACTCAAACACACAAACTGAACATAAGACTTAATGAACTAAACCAACCTATGGCTAAGTCAATGAGCTAGGGTGTGGTAACCCCTGTACGCATGTCTAGGATTGGATCCGGGAGAGCCTGGTATTTAAGCAGTCCTAGTGACTCACCACCTCTTCGCAGGAATCCTACCTGGTGCGTAGCTTCGGTTCACCCTAACTCAGAAGGCTCAGTGGTGTGGCAACCTCTGTGCGCATGTCTAGAAAGGTTCAGTGGGAGCTTGGTATTTAAGCAGTCCGTGTGACTCACCTCCTCTCCATTCGAATCCTGCCTGGTGCGTAGCTTTGGTTCACCCTAACCAAGAGGGCTCGGTCATAGGCTAAACATAACGACTAAAACCCGAAAGGGACCTAGCCATGTTTTCGAAAGGAAGGAAACAACAAAACTTGGTTTCAAAACTTTTTAAAACCACCCTCTTGAATTTGAGAACAACCATCTTTACAACTCTTTCCCGAAAAATTTGATTTGTGGAAAATTACAAAAATGCCCTTAGGGGTAAAATTACTAAAATGCCCTTGGTTCATAAAATATCAACTCAATGATTTTGTCTGAAAGTTTCAATTACTTCTCAAATATTCAACCCTGCTTTGAAAATCATCAACAAATACTTTGGTTTTGGAAAAGCACGAAAACGCGCTCAAATTTCAAAATTTCCAAAATGACCTTGACTTTTGAACTTTTTGCAAACAGCAACGTTTTAAGAAAGGAAACTCTCAAAAAGGACCCTCAGAGTTTTACAATTGTTAAAAACATCTTCGACGTGCAAAATTTACAAAATTACCCCTGATTGACAAAATTCCCAAAATACCCCTGGTTTCCGAAATGATGCCATAACTTCAAATTTTACAAATTTTCAGAAATACTCTTCAATTTTAAGAATTTCAAAGTGACCAGTTTTATTAAAGTTTTGGAAATTTCTCGAAATTGATTACGAAAATACCCCTGTAGGAAAATGACGAAAATACCCCTAGGATAGAAACAGGGCAGAAATGTCCGAAGAGTGAATAGGTATGGAAAGTATTAGGGAATGAATGTATATACTCCCTTGTGTGAACTAAGATAGAAGACTGAAATCTTGTTTGCACGAAAGAATCTCTAATTAAAATTCCTTCATAAAATTTCTTCGCGAGTAATGAAGTGGAACAAACGCTAATGCATAAAATTTCTCTTAATCAGATTAAAAGCACAGTAGATAAAATGAGTTCTAGAGGACGTGGACGCCGTGGACGCGGTAGGGGTAGGATGACCGTATCTGAACCAGTCAGGTCGGGTCAAGGTTCTGAAAATGAAGTACCACCGCCACCACCACCTCTTACTTTTAGAGCTGAGGAGCAGGATCAGACCGGTGGCGAGGCAGTATCACAAGCGGTATTGCGAGTTCTGGAGATTGTGGCTGGGGCTGGTGGAAATTTGGGAGCTCGGAAGTCTGTTCCAGAGCGAATTCGGGCTAACGGAGCTGAAGTGTTCCGAGGTGTGTCAGGAGTAGCACCCAGTGCAGCAGAGTACTGGCTAGAATCTACAGAAAGGATCATGGACGATCTAGACCTGTCTAATGAGGAAAAGCTAAAAGGGGCAGTGTCGCTCCTGAAGGATGAAGCGTACCAGTGGTGGCTCACGGTTCGGGATGGAGCCACGGCAGATGATCTTACGTGGGAATATTTCAAAACCGATTTTCAGAAAAAGTATGTAGGCACTAGCTATACTGATGCTCAAAGGAAAATTTTTCTGGGACTAGTGCAAGGAACTAAGTCAGTGGCAGAATATGAGGCGGAGTTTCTAAGGCTGAGTAGGTATGCTAGAGGCATTGTGAATACTGAACATGAGCGCTGTGTCCGTTTTGAGGACGGACTTAGAGATGATTTGAGACTACTGATTGCCCCACAGCAAGTCCGTGAGTTTTCATCCCTAGTGGAAAAGGCTAAGGTAGCCGAAGGGATCAAGGAGTCTGTAAGGCAAGGTTATGACAGGAATAGGCAGAAGAGAAACTTTGGGTCGTCTGGGTCTAGTGGTAACGTTCAGAAAAAGGCGAGACAGAGTGGGCCAAGTCAGGCAGTGAGGCCTATGGACGCTAATCAAAGACCGGTTCAGTGTAACCGTTGTGGAAAAGCCCATTGGGGAGGTTGTTGGACTGGTGAGAGGGGTTGTTTTGAATGTGGGTCTTTAGATCACCGCGTGAGGGATTGTCCTCGGAAGCGAGCTCAGAATCAGCCAGAGGGGCAGAACCGTACTCCGAACAGAAATGTGGGACCTCAGAGGGGTCGTGGTAATGGCAGAGGAAGTAACAGTCCTAACCGAGGTCGGGGAATTCAGGGCAGAGGTTCAGGCAACACAGAGGCTAGGCAGCCTGGCTTAGTCTACGCAGCGAGGCGTCGCGAGGAGGGTGACGCACCGGATGTCATAACCGGTACGTTTCTAATTTTTGGTCTTCCTTATGTTGCATTAATTGATGTGGGCTCGACGCACTCGTACGTTGCTAGTAGCGTGGTAGGAACTATGGACCTAGACTCTGAAACTGCTTCTAGGGAGATGACTGTAGTTAGCCCTTTAGGTCACGCTGTAGTGGTAGACAAACTTTATAGAGACATACCCCTAGAACTCCAAGGGGTAGTATTTGTGGCTGATCTGATGGAGCTGCCAGTTGGGGAGTTCGATTTGATCCTCGGTATGGATTGGTTGGTTAAGTACCAAGCGAGGTTGGATTGCGCTGCAAAGCGCATGGTTCTTAAGAGGGCTGAAGGGGACGAAGTGGTTATGTTTGGTAATAGAAGGAATTACCTTTCCAATGTGGTGTCTGCTTTGAAGGCTGAGAAGATGGTCAGGAAAGGTTGTGAAGCGTATTTAGTGCGAATTTGTGCTTTGGAGGCGAAGGAATCAACAGTAGAAAAGGTTCGAACGGTAGGGGAATTCGCTGATGTGTTCCCAGAAGAACTTCCGGGTCTGCCTCCGGATCGAGAAGTTGAATTCGGTATAGACTTGCTACCCGGAACGGCACCGGTGTCTATAGCACCGTATCAAATGGCACCAAAGGAATTGGTGGAGCTGAAGGCTCAAATTCAGGAGCTCTTGGATAGAGGGTTTATCCGACCCAGTATATCTCCGTGGGGAGCACCGGTGTTATTTGTCAAGAAGAAAGACGGTTCAATGCGGATGTGTATCGACTACCACCAATTGAACAAGTTAACGATCAAGAACAAGTATCTGTTGCCTCGGATTGATGACTTGTTCGATCAACTGAAGGGTGCCTCGGTGTTTTCAAAGATAGACCTTAGGTCGGGTTACCATCAGCTTAAGGTGAAGGAGGCTGATGTTCACAAGACGGCTTTCCGAACTCGGTATGGACATTACGAGTTCCTGGTGATGCCATTTGGGTTGACCAATGCACCGGCGGCATTCATGGACTTGATGAATAGGGTTTTTCAGCAGTACTTGGATCAATTCGTCGTGGTGTTCATAGACGACATATTGGTTTACTCAAAGACGGAGGAGGAGCATGACAAACATTTGCGAATAGTGCTACAAGTACTGAGGGAGAAGCAATTGTACGCCAAATTCGGTAAGTGCGAATTTTGGCTAAGGGAAGTGGCTTTCCTAGGTCATGTAGTATCGGCGGAAGGAATTAGAGTGGATCCCCGCAAGATTGAAGCGGTGTTGGATTGGAAACCGCCGAAGTCGGTGGCTGAAATACGAAGTTTTCTGGGTTTAACGGGGTACTATCGGAGATTTGTAGAAGGATTTTCTCTGATCGCAGCGCCGTTGACTAAGTTGCTAAGGAAAGGTGTTCCATTTGTATGGTCAGAAAAGCAGCAAGAAAGTTTTGATAGGTTGAGGAAGATTCTGACAGAAGCTCCGGTTTTGGTACAGCCTGAGGCAGGGAAGATATTCACAGTCTATTGTGATGCATCTCACACTGGGTTGGGATGTGTGTTGATGCAGGATGGGAAGTTAGTAGCCTATGCATCCCGTCAGTTAAGACCGCATGAGGTTAACTACCCGACGCACGACTTGGAGTTAGCAGCAGTTGTCTTCGCTTTGAAGATATGGAGGCATTACCTTTATGGGGAGAAGTCGATAGTCTACACGGATCACAAGAGCTTGAGGTATCTTCTGACTCAGAAGGATCTAAACCTGAGACAGTGCCAATGGATTGAACTGTTGAAGGACTACGACTGTTCAATAGAGTATCATCCAGGTAAGGCCAACGTGGTGGCTGACGCGTTGAGCCGGAAGGTTGTGACGGACTTAAGAGCAATGTTTGCTCGGTTAAGTCTTTATGACGATGGGAGTCTCTTGGCAGAGCTTCAAGTAAAGCCAACATGGATCGAGGAGATTAAGGACAAACAGTTAGTGGATGAAGGGTTAAATGCTAAGAGAATGCAAATTCAGGATGGTGGCTTAGAAGGGTACGGATTGACTGGTGATGGTGTATTATGTTTTCAAGGACGACCCTGTATGTCGAAAGATGTGGAGCTAAGGCAGAAAATTCTCCAAGATGCACATAGCAGCCCATACACTATGCATCCTGAGGGCAGTAAAATGTATGGAGACTTGCAGAAACATTCTGGTGGCCTGGGATGAAGCGTGAGATAACGGAGTTCGTAGGAAAGTGTCTGACATGTCAGCAGGTTAAGGCTGAACATCAGTTACCATCGGGACTACTTCAACCGGTAAAAATTCCTCAATGGAAATGGGAGAGGATCACCATGGATTTCGTCAGTGGGCTACCCCTTACGCCCAGCAAGAAGGATGCAATTTGGGTAATAGTGGACCGTTTGACCAAGTCAGCTCACTTTGTACCAGTGAGAATGGATTACTCACTCCAGAAGTTAGCAAGGTTGTATGTGGCTGAGATAGTCAGATTGCATGGTGTGCCAGTATCGATTATCTCGGATAGGGATCCAAGGTTCACGTCAAGGTTCTGGAAAGCGTTGCATCAAGCTTTGGGTACGAGATTGGATTTCAGTACAGCTTTCCATCCACAGTCAGACGGGCAGTCAGAAAGGGTTATACAGATCCTAGAGGATATGTTAAGAGGTTGTGTCTTGGAATTTCGAGGTAGTTGGGAGGAATTCTTGCCATTAGCAGAGTTCGCCTACAACAATAGCTATCAGGCGAGTATCCAGATGGCACCTTACGAGGCATTGTATGGACGGAAATGCCGTACTCCTACATGTTGGACGGAGTTGGGGGAACGACAAGTCTTAGGTCCGGAATTGGTTGCAGAAACTGAGGACAGAGTTAAAGTGATTCGGGATCGTCTTAAGGAGGCATCAGATAGGCAGAAGTCTTATGCTGATCTTAAGCGTAAGGAAATGGAGTATGCTGTAGGGGACAAGGTTTTTCTGAAGGTGTCACCTTGGAAAAAGGTGTTGAGATTTGGCCGGAAAGGGAAGCTAAGCCCAAGGTTTATCAGGCCCTATACGGTGATTAAGCGAGTAGGACCGGTAGCTTATCAGCTAGAGTTGCCGGCAGAACTGAATCAGATCCATGACGTATTTCATGTATCGATGTTGAGACGGTATCAGTCAGATCCTTCGCACATCGTGCCAGTGGCTGAGATTGAGGTTAATTCAGATTTATCTTTTGAAGAAGAACCGGTTCAGATCTTAGATCGTGATGTCAAGATTCTACGTAGAAAGTCAGTGCCTTTAGTGAAAGTGCTATGGCGGAACCACGGTACAGAGGAGGCTACGTGGGAACCCGAGGATGTGATGCGGCAGCAATACCCCCATCTCTTCTAACCAGGTAATTTCGAGGACGAAATTTATTTTAAGGGGGTAGAACTGTAACATCCTAAAAATGGGGCTATTTGGGATTAAAATATGTTTGCCTGAGTTTGAATTGTTTTGGTATTGATTGTGGTATAGTAGGACCTAATTAAGGGTTTTGAGTTGGCTCGGGATAGTAGAAAAATTTTTGTTTCAAAGCTTTAAAGGTGGGGAGCCTTAACAGGTGGGGGTTATAAGAATAAATAAGGGATTTGTTGTCATAAAATGAGCCTAGAATAAGTGGCAAAGGGGGCCCATTTGGGAGCTACATGTGACGCCACTTTGAGCAAGGGAGAGCTTGGGTTCGAGTCGCAAAATTCTCCTTTTTACTCTTTAGTTTGGACGGCATTAAAGGGGAGATTATCTCATTATTTTTATTAATTTTATTTTAGATGATAAGGGTGATGGATATTACTAAGAGATAATAAGGTTGTATTTTAATTATTTTAAATGAATTATCATGGGATTAATGGATAATCAAGGATTTTATGTGATTAAGAAAAGGATATTGGTTGGATTATTACTTGATTAAAGGGGGATTAATTCAAATTATTTTGAATTAAATTAAATGAGTGGTCAAGAGAGGTTGTAAGTGTTTGCCGAAATTTAAACACTTTATGGGAAGTGGACGGCAAGGCCACTAGGGGGGATGCCGAATGCCTATAAAAGGTTCAACCTGGTCACCTTGTTTGCTTTTTGTCATTTTTGCTAAGTGCCGAAACTCTCTTCAAAGCATTCTTTCATCTTTTATTTTGCTTCTTTGGCAATAGCCGAATTCCCTCTCTACTTCTTTTTACCGAAACCCCACATTCAAATTCCCTTTTCTTTATTTCTTTGTTGACTGAACCTCCACTTCTTGTTGCCGAAACTCTAACACCCTTTTCTCCTCATTATTTTCCTCTTGGCCGAATATTCAAGCAAGGGTAATCTTCTCTAAACTCATCTCCAATCGGTTCATAAGGTAGGTAGGAATGGCCGAATGCCATCTTTCTTCTCCTCTGTGTTTGTGTCGATTTCTATTAGGGGGGATAAGTGCCGATTTCGGCAATGGTAATCAAGGCTTCTAAATGCTTTCGAGAATTGATCTCTGCTAGGTACCCCAAGATCGTGAAGCAGTCGACCCAAGCCCTAATCTCTAGCAATCGATTTTGGTAGTAAAGTGGTAAGATTAATCTTTTCATTTTGACATTCGAAGGCTATTAGTCTTATTTACTAATCAGTGGTAATTGATTAAGCAGATTCGGGAAATTGAGTACTGGGGTTAGTAACCGAAGGAATAAAGGTAAAGATTCGGGTTCAAGCAATAACCCTAAAAGAATTATTTGGTTTGGCCGAATGGCCCATATCACTAACACTATTTTGGCCGAATATAGGGGCTAGTGGATCTAAGGTGGCCGACTTCTCCTTTTGGGTTTAGACTATTCAGTGGTGACAGGTGTGTACATACACACGTATAACTCTTTAAATGCGCTGAGTGCTATGTATGCTAACTTTGATTTGTGTAGCATCGGGTTAATACCATAACGGTATGAGTGGTGATTCAGGTAAGTACCTGTTAATATGAATGTGTTATTGATGCTTTTGGTAAGCATGATGTATTGATACATGATATGCATATATGACTGATGTGGGATTAATGAGTGGAGGAGGCAGTATTATTGTGCCGACGGGCACCAGTGTTTTGGTAACACACTGTGACTACGGTCACCAGAGGTTTGGTACCTCCAGAGGTTTGGTACCTCATTGCGTCTCGTCCCAGTGGCTTAGTACAACAGTGGGTTGGCCCCACATTTTATATAAGGGATTGACGCCAGTGATTTGGCATCACACGATGGGTTGGCCCCATCAATCGTTTGTGTCTATGGACACCAGAGGTTTGGCACCTCCAGTGATTTGGCATCACATCTGTGACTATATGTCACCAGTGGTTTGGCACCATCAGTGGTTTGGTACCACAACGGGGTAGACTGAGGCGTTTGGTTGGCTAGGTTGGGTACACTATCTCGTGCATATTAATTGTTATAACTTGTGTATGAAAATGTTTAAAATCGGGGGAAGGGTTACATACTGAGTCTTGGTGACTCACCTTCTCCTTTATGTTTCAGGTGATACATAGATCGCGGATATGGAGCCAGAGGGACTCGAGGTGGCCATGCAGTGGACTTGAATTAATCGAACTTTAAATTTAGCTATTTTATTTTAGTATTGGTTATTTTATTTTGGATGTAATAAGGCCTCCATATACTTTATTTTTGTTATCTTTCTTAAATGTTGGATATTTTGCTTAAAACTATATTATTAAACTTAAATTAAAATCACATGTTTTCCTAAATTAACACGAAAATGTTTTACCGTGCCATCGGGCACCTTCAAAGTTTTAAAATAACTCGGCTTAAATAAATTTCCAAATTAAATCTAAGTATGGTTTCAGCAAGTTAACCAAAAACGAGAAGTTTTCAACAAAACTTAAATTGATTTTAAAACGGGTTTCAAAAAGTTTTCTCCGTAACAAACCAGATTCGGTCATAATGTTTGGGGCCGGGTTTGGGTTGTTACAGAGATGAAAAAAACTCGGAAGCTCTGATACCAATTTGTGAAAAATATAACATTGGTAATGACAAATATATAGCAAAGAAAAAAGAAATTAAAATAAAGAACACACAGGTTTTACGTGGAAACCCTTTCGGGAAAAAACCGTGGGCAGAGGAGAAGAAAATTCACTATGTCGAATTTGAATCAATTACAAGAGGAATAGACCATGTCTATTTATAGGCTTATAAAGCCATATTCTAATAGGAGTGTTGTAAGATTGAAACTCATTATTCTAATCAATATCAAATAGATAGAGTTTAATAAGGTTTAAAAAACCTTATTTAAAATAAAATAAAAGAAGTGTAATTCTATAGGGATTCTTCTTTTATTTTATTTAAATAAGAATTTGGGTCACTTAATTCTAACACATTAAATAATAATATGTTGTTATAAATATCTTATTAAGTGGATGTCCATCAAGATCAAGATAAGTTTTGATGTACTTTAAATTCTAATAGTCATTAGAAGTAGATCTCTACTTTATTTATAATTCTTATGCCTATAAACAGAAACTTTGGAGAAACTTTGTAAATATCCCCATTGATCAATAAAATACATTCTTTATTGCTTCCCATATTTTCTTTTTTTCTTTATTCTTTGTCTATTTATTTTATAACACGTTATCAGCATGATTCTCTTTTAATTATTTTTCTCCATAAGTCACAAAAATATCCCAAAATTTACTATTGCTGATTGCCTCCTAGAGTTGCTGCTATTTCAATTGAGGCTTGCGCACTATGGGTAAACATTATAGCCTTTAACCACCCAGTGCTCGTGATAATAGCCAGGGTGATGACGATGATGTTAAAGGTCTTCAGGTATATTTTACTATGATTTATTCACTATATCATATTTATTATAATTGGAGACTAATCATGACAACATCAATAGATATATTTTGATTTAAAATCCACGCATGTTTGCGATGGTGATTAGGAAATAAAGGATTTTTTGGGACGTTTATAAGTTTGTCCTAGTAAATCTATTGCATTCCCCGAAGTGAACGCAAAAGAAAATATAAACCAATATTATTCCAATATTTGGTAGTACAAAATTAGTTGAAAGCTCCAAAAGAGTTAGTATATTAATATATTGTGATGGTTAATCCATTGGTTTAAAAAGATATTTATAATGGATATCATATGTGAGATTGTGAATGAAGATAAATATCTATTTTGAAAGGATGAAAAAAAAGGGAGGATTGAGTTATTGATTATTCTTGTTTTTAAATTGAATTGACTGTGGCTATCTGTGTAATCTTCTTTTTTCATCATCCCCGTTAAGGGGTTGAAAACGAAATATTTGACTATGAAAGATATACTTATGAGCAATAGAATATGGTAAATCTATCTAAAACTCGTTATGGTTGGATGCACTTGAAGTTTCAAGTTTTTTAAAACTGTGAGTTTAACTCTACAGTATTCATAATATTTTCTTAATTAAAATTATGTGAAAAAATATTACTGATGAGAACCTTGCAAGAGAGAACTTATTCAACTTGTCATTATTCAAATGTGCTCCTACGATAGGAATATCATGAAAATTTTTTTACTTATGATTGAACATAAATTTTTAACCACGAAACCTAACCATCTCTGAAGAGAATGTAAAAATATATAAAAAAATTCAAAATACATAATCTTTAACGTGAATTTAGTAGATTGGACAATAATAATAGTTTGGGGGATTGTCGTAATAAATTTTCATACCACCAGAAGTGGAAAAATGAAGAAAGCAAGAAAAGAACAAGAATTTTCAAGAACTTCTTAAGAAGAGAGACAATTTATTTATAAAGAGTCATTGGTTATGTACCTATTGTATACTTGGAAAATAAGATTCACTTTCAAAGTTTGCTATTAATAGATTTTGATTGGATTCAAAATTTACTACTGGAGTTTAATTTTCTAACTTCTTAATAAAATCACCAAGACTCAACACAGAAAAAAAGGTACATCTTTAAATATTAAATCAACTTGATATATAGTTTAAATATTTGAGATGATCTTCTTTTTAAGTTTTGATTACATGAGTTACATATTGTTTTAAGCATCTCATTTGTTCATAAAAATGAATATTAACTGATTTATTTTTATCGCTATAGTAGGTTTTATAATTAAATAATATATTTGATTAAAACATTTCTAGTATGCAAATTTATGTTAATAAACCAATGAAATTTATGGTTATTCAGATTTGATTTAGTTCAAAAAATTATTAAAGGTAGTAGTTCATACGTTTTATATTATACCATTTGTTAATTATTTAGAGAAATGACACGAGCAATTGTAAATGAAAAGTTCTATGAGCATGAATGGTTGGATTTTGAATTAAACTTCATGCATGTTTATGATGATGGTTATGAATTTTTTTTTTCTAATTTTTCATTATGTCATATTTTTATGTTTAAGATGTGACTTTTATTGTTATATTTAATATAAGCTTGTTTCTATACATGACCTAGGCAGCTATTTTTTTATAGTTAACTGATTATGCAAAACTCTTATTAAAAGGGTTTTAAAAGTATTTTAAATCGAACTTGGGACTTCTAGTATTCGAAGCGAGAATCATACCACTAAACCAAATGCCTTGCATTTGAAGATTTTGGCATCTTCCTTGAAGTGAATATTGCATACAATTATTACGAAATTATATTTATTGACTTAGTGGCATTATAGACTTCACATTGATTTAGACATTTCTAGTAGTAAATGTCACAATAGCACTTATATGTGGATATAAAGTAAAATGAATGATAGTAAAATTATCTATTTGTTACAATGCTAAAGAAAACTAAAAGTTTACTGATACAAATGCATTTACTATTTGGTGTGACCAGTTAGACCATCCTAGATCATATATGATGTGAAATTAATTGAGAATTCATATGTACATTCATTAAAGAACCAAAAGATTCTTTAATTTAAAGAATTCTCATTTTTTGCTTATTATCAATGAAAATTGATTGTTAGAAATTCACTAGCTAAAATTGAGAGTTAATGTCTTGCATTTTTTAAATGAATATGGGCTCATTCATCCACCATGTGGATGATTTTGATATATGATTTTGGTAGATGCATCTACAAAATAATCACATATGTGTTATCAACTTGCAACCTGTCGTTTGCAAGATTGCTTATTTAAATAATTAATTTCAGATCATGCAATTAAGAAAATTCATCTTGCTAATACTAATGAGTTTATATCTAAGTCTTTTCTTGATTGAGTTTGAAGAACTTTTGTAAAAAGTTTGTTATTAATGCACATAATGGTTTAAAGAAATTATTGAACGCCTCTAATTAATGTCTACCATTACTTATGAGAACTAAACATCCTATTTCAGCATGAGATTATGTTGATTTACGTGTCGTACGCATCAAGCCAATAAGTTATAAATACTCTCCATTACAATTGGTTTTTTTAGCAAGAGTTAAATATTTCTCATCTTTGAATTCTTGTATGTGTTTATATGTTCCAATTGCTCCACCACAACACAAAAAGATGAGTGAATCCTCAAAAAAAGTTAAGAATGTATATTAATTACAAGTCTCTTTGTATTATTAGATGTTTTGAATGTTTTGAAGATTCAATTACGACATGATTTGTGATTACAATTTTGATTCGGTAGTTTTCCCGACATTAGGGGGAGAGAAATAATAACTTGTAATGAGTTAGGGGGAGAGTAATTTGAACCAGAGATTCAACAAGAATAACTCATTACAAGTTAACTGTCAAATGTATTTACAAACTTAATGAGAATAACCGAGTTAATATTTTAATTTGAATCAAAGTCCCAATAGGATAATCAGTTAGAATAAATAATAGATTGATCGGTTCCAAAGATGAAAATTATTCTAGATGGTCATATAGTGGAGGCGGGTGCTTCAGAAGAGACCCAAGACAAAACTAATAAGTAAAACTTCAAAAGAGATTCAAGTACCTGAAACTTAATTTTAAAATAATGAAAATAAAAGATCTCAATAAGTTATGTCCATTCAAAAGAATGTGGAACTTCATAATAAAAGTGGTCGACAATGATTTTGCATGCAATATTATTATTGAAATAATAAAATAAAAGGATGATCTTGAATAAATCAATTGAGAAATATAGATATGGAATAAATTGATCAAAATAGAAAGACGTAACTGAAGTACAATTAAATTTGTGGAGTTTTTGGACTAGTAGTCCAAATACCTAAAGGAATAAAGCCAATGAGGGTGCAAATGAAGTAGTTTTCCAAAAGCAAAATAAAAATATGAAGTTTTTTGCCATGTCATGGCATTGATTATAAACATATATATCCTTTTGTGGTGGATGCAATAACCTTTATATATATTATTTTGACAATTCATAAAAGATGTAACTTGCGTCTAATGGTTGTTACAACCTTTTATGAACCACTATATAGTAAAGTTTATATTAAAATCTTTGAAGGATTTAGGATGCTAGAAGCATATTGAAATTCTCGAGAAATTGTTCATTTATATGAATTGAAATAATTTGAACATATGTGGTAAATAGTAGTTGAAGGAGGATTATAAAATGATACAAAATACCTATTTGTGCTTTTATAGAAGAATCATGATTAAAGTTTGCTATGATTATTATTTCCCTCAAAATTTCCCTCACTCGTTACTTTCAAAAGAATGGTGATAAAAATGCTTAGCAAATGCATTCAAATAGTCATTTGAAAAACTAGTATTCAAGATTGAATACTCAAAATATGAGAAAGTATGTGATGTTTTCATGAGGGGGAGTAAATACGTGCTGTACTCTTTTTCCTTTAACCGAGGTTTTGTCCCATTGGGTTTTCCTAGTAAGATTTTTAATGAGGTAGCATATCATGCGCATTATAGATATGTGTCATCGTTTTCCTTCACAATGATCTTTTTCCCACAGGGTTTTTATCTTAGTAAGGTTTTAACCAGACACATTATCTACCAATGGATATCCAAGGGGGAGTGTTATGAATATCTTATTAAGTAGATGTCCATCAAGATCAAGATAAGTTTTGATGTACTTTAAATTTTATAGTCATTAGAAGTAGATCTGTACTTTATTTATACTTATTATGCCTATAAATAGAGACATTGGAGACACTTTGTAAATATCCCCATTAATCAATAAAATACATTCTCTATTGCTTCCCATATTTTATTTTTTCTTTACTCTTTATTTATTTATTTATTTTATAACACATGTAACTATTCTTATTATATATGTGATGTCCATATTATTCAACAATCTCCCACTTTGACCATATTTATATATTAATTAACTTATAATTACACGTCATTATATCCAAAAGGGTTACTATATATAGAGGTACCTGAAATTGGTAACTTATACCTACTTGGTACCTAAATTTTATTTAACTTAAATAATACCTAAACTTGAAAACTGTGACTCAACTTAGTACTATTTTTAGGTACATCATTTACACCATTTGTTTTTATCCATCCCATCAATAACTTTGTGGCACGTGTCCAATTTTTATATAATATTTAATATTTAATAATTTGGGTGTAAAATTAACAGTTTAATTTTAATTAAAATATTTTGAGAATTGCAAAATTATTGAAATGGAATTAATCTAAGTTTATAGGAATTTTTAAACTTGAAATTAATCTGGGTTCCAGAAAATAATCATGCTTTTTAGTGAAAAAAATTGAAGCTTAAATGACAAATGTGTTTCTTTCAATAATAGCGTGAGAATGAAGAAGATGAAGCCTAATAGACAAAAACTAAGCCAAAATAACACTCATTTTTTGAACTATAGTAGTACCAATTTCGATTATCCAATGTAACATCCTGCAACTAGGGTTGCTTGTATTTTATTTTACTGATTGCCTGGGGGAAACCTTATTTTTATTTTGGTGCGAACCTTGACATAGGGAAATAATTTGGTTGAGTGGCTAAAGGCTTGAGGTTATTCCTACGGGACTCGTGTTCGAGTCCCAACAGTAGCGCGTGTGTGCGTTTTTATTTTGTTTTGCGTGGAAACATGGGGCTAGGGGAGGAAAGTTTAAAAGAAAAAAAAAATGAGACGCGACCTTGACATGAAAGTCAAGCTGGCTCAGTGGCATATTAGCGGGGGGGAGAGGTTGGAGGGAGGAGGTTCGAGCAGTTGGGACTACTTTTGAAGGATTTATTTTTGGCGTTAGTGGGGGCAAGGCAAAGAGGCTTTAAAGGGTTTTTGTGTGCATGTTTGGACATGAAAGTCCAGGTGGGAGAGGTGGCTAGGGCGCTAGCAGCAGGGGAGCTCTCGAGGTCGGGCGTTCGAGTCCTGTTCAGCGCACGGGTGCTTTGATTTTTCTTTTGTTTTATTAAGGGACCAGCAAAGCATAGGTTAAAAGAATTATGCAACGCATCTTTGTCACGGAATTCCTATTGGCCGAGTGGCTGGGGCGCGATATTGCTCCAGGTCTCGGGTTCGAAACCTCTGGGCAGCAGTTGAGTACTTTGTTTTTGGCCTCTGGTATTAAATGCGTGGGGGAGCCAAGAGATGGAAGCTTAAAAAGAAAATTTCGACGCATTTATAACAGAAATGGCGCAGTAGCCGAATGGTCAGAGGTATGGGAAGACTTCCCCAGGTCTCAGGTTCGAGACCTGGCAGCAGCACAAAGGATTTTAAATTTTTGTTTTGTTTTTGGCCGGTAGAATGCAAGTGGCATCCTGCAAGGGGCGCACGCATGCACAAGGCATGCTGCCGTGGGTGTGCTGAATTTATGGGCACTTACCATTACTTATTATTATTATATATATTATTAATTATTTTATATATTAGATGCATGGGTTAGTTTTCTCCCTTTAATTTATTTGTTGGAAATTGAGAGAATATTATGGGAATTAATGCTTATTTTTTTGGGGGATTGAAATTTAGAAAAGGTAGAGTTGTTGGCCGGCCATGGAGTTTTGCAAGGAGTTTTGTTTCCTCTTCTTTCCAATTTCATTGCTTGGCCGAATGAAGCTTGGCTAAGGGAGCTTAGTCGGCCTAGAATAAGTAGAGAAAAGCTTGTAGTTCACTTTCTTCTTGCCACATTGTTTAGCCGAATACCTTGTTCTCAAGACCTCTCTTGGTGCATCAACTCTTCATTTTCTTCAGTGCCGAAAATCAAGATTTATTCTTGAGGAATGGTCGAATATTTTGGTAAGAATAGATCCCTTCCTCTACTGATTTGACTATGCCGAATCTCTTTTGTTTCTCTGTCAATACTTTCTTCAACCAATATTACTCGGGTTTTAAGCCTTACTCTCGTGTTATGTGGTAGCCGAAACCTGTGGACACCTATAGGGGGAGTCGAGCATTGTTGTTGAAGGGCCTAGTCGAATCTATTTGTGGGTGAGCTCTCTCAACTTTCGGTTTTAACCCATCTCCCTTATACATGTCGAAAGCACGAGTTAAGGCCCTTGTAAGGATAGGCCGAATGGGTATAGGCCATATTAATGGTGTATCTTTTGTGTGTAGCCGACACCAAGGAGTACTTTGGATTTTGATTCTTCGGAGGATCTCAGCGAGTCAAACAATAACTTGGGATTTCGGTAAGCTTGGAAATAGTTAAGCATTTTCGGCCAAAGGCCATTCTTGGTATTCTTGAGTAACCGATTCATGCACTATGTTTTTAGGAGGGGACTAATCGACTAGAAATCTGAAGTTTCAGGTTTTCAAATCACGGGGTTTAGTGCTAATAAAGGTTCGACCTGAGGCCCTATTTTGTCATGATATGACTGATCCTTTGGAATTGCTAATTAATCTTGAGACATGTTAATATTAACTTATGATGGCCGAATAATAGGAGCTATACGAGGACAAATTCGGGACTTTTATAATATCACATAGATCCGAGATTTCTTCTTAGACCTCCGATTAAATAGGTGTGTAAGCTCTTACACACTTTATTAGTATAAATTGTTATTTAATGATATTTATAACCTCTCATGTGGTAACTTTGCCTAGTGGGCATAAGCTTGGTTTTCGGGTAAGTCCCCTATTACTCGATCTACGATATATGTTGTGTATGCCATCATATGCTGTTAAATGCTATGCTATATACAAATGCATGATATATGGGATCATGATACTTGTTATGTGAGCATGATGATGGTGGGATTGATGAGAGGGAGTAATAATCGTGTCGACGGACACCAGTGTTTTGGTAACACATTGTGACTACGGTCACCAGAGGTTTGGTACCTCCAGAGGTTTGGCACCTCATAGCGTCTCGTCCCTGTGGCTTAGTACCACCGTGGGTTGGCCCCACATTTGAGATACGGGATCGACGCCAGTGATTTGGTATCACACGATGGGTTGGCCCCATCATTTGATTGTGACTTCGGGTCACCAGTGGTTTGGCACCACGCGTATTGACGGATATCGTGACTATAAGTCACCAGTAGTTTGGCACCACCAGTGGTTTGGTACCACACGGGGTAGAAAAGGAGCATGGATGGCTAGGTTGGGTTGCATAATTGCATGCCATACTAATATCTTGTGTATGAGTGTTATTTCCGGGTTGGGGATTTATATACTGAGTCTTGGTGACTCACCCCTTCCCATATCATCTTGCAGGTGAGTAGAGCGCGGATGCGGAGCCGAGGAGAGCTCGAGGCGGCCATGTTGATTTTGTGGACTCGAAATTTTATTTTGCCCCGCTTTAAGTTTATTATTCACTACAATTCGATTGGGTTGTAATATGGCCGCTTATTATTATTTTGGATGTTTAGGTAGTTGTTTTTACTATATTATATAGCTGATGAACCTACGAACGGTTATGCAAATCGGTTAAAAGTAACGTTTTAAAAAAAAAATAAGTACTCGTACGCGTTTTTCAAAAATGTTACCATCGGGTAACGAAATTTTCTAAGTTATTGATCACTCTAATGTTCTAAAATTTAAATGATCAAATGGTTTTAAAGGAAGAAAGGATTTTCAACTCAATCGGATTTACCAAATCAACCCACTTGAGTTTTAGCAAATACCGTTTTATACCCTTAACAAATTTTAAATTTTCTACTATTAGTCTAAACCTTTCAAACTCCTTTTTACTCCGTGACATGCCAAATCCGGTCAAGGCTTGTGGGCCGGGTTCGGGGTGTTACAATTGTGGTATCAGAGCCAGGTTCAAAACTCGGCTGTGAGGGCCTAAGGCCTAAAAATGTTTTTCTAGATAGACTTTTGAAAACCTCTAGGAAAATGGTTTTGGTTGAACAACATGGCGTCGAGTCTCCGGCACCGATCCGCTCTCGTAAGTATCTCTAATTTATGTGTGAATGATTATCTGTAAAGGGGTAGAAATGGGACGTAGATAGTATAAAAAGTATGTGAACTTTAGGACTAGTTTACCCCAGCAATCACATAAGATTTATAATTGCCTAATTAAACAAACCCATGACTAAGTCACCAAGTTAGGGTGTGGTAACCCTTGTACGCATGTCTAGGATTGGATCCGGAAGAGCTTGGTATTTAAGCGGTCCTAGTGACTCACCTCCTCTTCGCGGGAATCCTACCTGGTGCGTAGCTTCGGTTCACCCTAACCATGAGAACTTGTTCGTGGGCTAAACCTTATTATTAAAACCCAAAAAGGGAATTAGCTGCGTTTTGATAAAAACTCTAGTTTTAAAGACTTCCCTCAAACTTGTGAGATTTATATTACAAAATTCTCTTGATTTATGGACATTTTAAAATACCCTTAGTGGTAAATTACAAAAATGCCCCTAGTTTTAAAATTTACTAAGCTACCCCAAAATTTTAACAAAATTTTTCTTATACCCAAATCCCTAGTTTGCAAAAATATCAAAAATATCGTGATTTTGGAAAATTACGAAATTGCCCCTAATTTGTAAATTACCAAAATGACCCTGATTTTCGAGGTTTTTGCAAACTTTAAGTTTCTCTTGATTTGTCAAGATTTACAAACTTACTTTGTTTTATTACCAAAATACCCCTGTAGGGTAAACGACGAAAATACCCCTGGGTTAAGAATCGGTCAAAGAGAGGGATGGAATAAACGAATGTGTGTCTTCGAATTACAATAGGAGATTTGAAACTTGTTTGATCGAAAGAACAACTTCTTATTTTCGCCCATAAAATCTTTGCTAATAATCAGTGGAACATTGGCTAACTCATAAAACTGTTTAAAATAGATTGCGCTATAAGAAATGAGTTCTAGAGGTCGCGGCCATCGGGGACGCGGTAGAGGCCGGATGGCCATGGCAGAACCAGTTAGGTCGGGCCAAGGATCGGATAATGAGATACCACCTCCACCACCACCCCCAACTTTTGGTGATGGACATCAGGATCAGACGGGAGGTGAGTCGGTATCGTAGGCTATGCTACGTGTTTTAGAAATGATGGCTGAGACCAGTAGAGGTACAGGAGCTCGAAAGTCTGTATCTGAGCGGCTTCGATCCAACGGAGCTGAAGTATTTCGGGGTGTGTCAGGTGTCGCACCCAGTACGGCCGAGTATTGGTTAAAATCGACGGAGAGGATCATGGACGATCTTGATTTAACAAATGAGGAGAAGCTGAAGGGAGCCGTGTCGCTTCTAAAAGATGAGTCATACCAGTGGTGGCTCACAGTTTGAGATGGTGCTATGGCAGATAACCTTACTTGGGAATACTTCAAAGCTACTTATCAGAAGAAGTATGTGGGCACCAACTACACTGATACTCAGAGGAAAGCTTTTCTGGGGTTAGTACAAGGAAACAAGTCGATATCTGAGTATGAGGCAGAATTTCTGAGGCTGAGCCGCTATGCTCGGGGAGTCGTGTCAACTGAGCACGATCGTTGTGTCCGCTTTGAAGACGGACTTAGGGATGATTTAATGTTGTTGATTGCTTCGCAACAGGTGCGTGAATTTGCTGTTCTGGTAGAGAAGGCTAAGGTAGCCGAAAAGGTCAGAGAGTCTGTGAGACAGAACTATGATAGGAACAAGCAGAAAAGAGGTGTTGGGTCATCTGGATCGGGAAATAGTGCACAAAAGAAGGCCAGGAAGAGTGGGCCGAATCAGGTTGGAAGGCCCATGGCGACTAATCAGAGACCGACTCAGTGTAATCGTTGTGGGAAGTCACACTGGGGAGGTTGTTGGACTGGTGAGAGAGGTTGCTTTGAATGTGGATCATTGGATCATCGTGTAAGAGATTGTCCTCGAAAGTTGGCAAGAAATCAGCCAGAGGGTCAGAACCGTACTCAGGCAAGGAATGTAGGACCACCGCAGAGGGGTCGTGGTAATGGTAGAGGAGGCAATGGTCCTAATCGAGGTCGCGGAATTCAGGGCAGAGGTGCAGGCAACACAGAAGCTAGGCAGCCTGGCTTGGTCTATGCAGCGAGGCGCCGCGAGGAGGGTGACGCACCGGACGTCATCACCGGTACATTTCTAATTTTTGGTCTTCCCTATGTAGCATTAATTGATGTGGGATCAACGCATTCATACATTGCTAGTAGTGTGGTAGAGACTATGAACTTAGACTTCGAGACTGCTTCTAGGGAGATGACTGTAATTAGCCCTCTAGGACACTCTGTGGTAGTAAACAAGCTATATAGAGATATACCCCTAGAACTCCAAGGGGTAGTGTTTATGGCTGATCTGATGGAACTGCCGTTTGGGGAGTTCGATCTAATTCTTGGAATGGACTGGCTGGTTAAGCATCAGGCAAGGTTGGATTACGCCGCTAAGCGCATGGTCCTAAAGACGGCTGAGGATGGTGAAGTGGTCATGATAGGTAACAGAAGGGACTATCTATCCAATGTAGTGTCTACCTTGAAGGCCGAGAAGATGATCAGAAAAGGGTGTGAGGCGCTGTTGGTTCGAATTTATGCCTTGGAGGCTAAGGAGTCAGCAGTTGAGAAGGTCCGAACTGTAGGGGAATTCACTGATGTGTTTCTAGAAGAACTCCCAGGTCTGCCTCCAGATCGGGAAGTCGAGTTCGGTATAGATTTGTTGCCCGGAACGGCACCTGTGTCTATAGCACCCTATCGAATGGCACCAAAGAAAGTTGGTGGAGCTGAAGGCTCAAATTCAGGAGCTCTTGGATAGGGGGTTCATCCGACCTAGTATATCTCTATGGGGAGCACCTGTGTTGTTTGTCAAGAAGAAAGACGGGTCAATGCGGATGTGTATCGACTACCGTCAGCTAAACAAGTTAACGATCAAAAACAAGTATCCGTTGCCTCGGATTGATGACCTGTTTGATCAACTGAAGGGTGCATCGGTGTTCTCGAAGATAGATCTTAGTTTCGGGCTATCACCAACTTAAGGTGAAGGAGGCTGATGCTCACAAGACAGCATTTTGTACCCGGTATGGGCATTACGAGTTCTTAGTGATGCCGTTTGGGTTGACCAACGCGCCGGCAGCGTTCATGGACTTGATGAATAGGGTGTTTCAGCAATACTTGGATCAATTTGTCGTGGTGTTTATAGACGACATATTGGTTTACTCAAAGACGGAGGAGGAGCATGATAGGCATTTGCGCATAGTTCTACAAGTACTGAGGGAGGAGCAGTTGTATGCCAAATTCAGTAATTGCGAATTTTGGCTTAGGGAGGTGATTTTCTTGGGTCACGTGCTGTCAGCTGAAGGGATTAGAGTGGACCCTCGCAAGGTTGAAGCGGTGTTGAATTGGAAACCACCTAGGTCAGTGGTGGAAATTCGAAGTTTTCTGGGTCTGGCCGGGTACTATCGAAGATTTGTGGAAGGATTCTCTTTAATCGCAGCGCCGTTAACTAAGCTATTAAGGAAAGGAGTCCCATTTGTTTGGTCAGAGAAACAGCAAGAAAGTTTTGATAAGTTAAGGAAGATTCTGACGGAAGCTCCCGTTTTGGTACAGCCTGAGGCAGGGAAATTGTTCACGGTTTATTGTGATGCGTCCCATAATGGGTTGGGATGTGTGTTGATGCAGGAAGGGAAGGTAGTGGCCTATGCATCCCGTCAGCTAAGACCGCATGAGATTAACTATCCTACTCATGACTTGGAGTTAGCGGCAGTAGTCTTTGCCTTGAAAATATAGAGGCACTACTTGTATGGGGAAAAATCGATAGTCTACACGGATCACAAAAGTCTGAGGTATCTTTTAACGCAAAAGGACCTAAATTTGAGACAGCGCCGATGGATTGAACTGTTGAAAGACTACGACTGTTCAATTGAGTACCATCCAGGCAAGGCTAATGTGGTGGCTGATGCGTTGAGCCGAAAGGTCGTGACAGACTTAAGGGCGATGTTTGCTCGTCTCAGTCTATATGACGATGGAAGTCTTTTGGCAGAGCTGCTAGTTAAGCCAACTTGGATCGAGGAGATTAAGGAAAAGCAATTAGGGGATGACAGTTTAAACGCACGGAGGTTGCAAGTTCAAGATGGCGGTTTGGAAGGGTATAGTTTGACTGGTGATGGTGTTTGTGCTTTCAAGGACGGCCTTGTATGCCGAATGATGAGGGATTGAGGCAAAGAATTCTTCAGGATGCACATAGCAGCCCTTACGCTATGCATCCTGGAGGTAGCAAGATGTATGGAGATTTACGGAAGCAGTTCTGGTGGCCAGGGTTGAAGCGTGAGGTGACTGAATTCGTGGGAAGGTGTCTCACGTGTCAGCGAGTAAAGGCTGAACATCAGTTGCCATCTGGGTTACTTCAACCCGTGAAGATTCCTCAGTGGAAATGGGAGAGGATCACTATGGACTTCGTCAGTGGGCTACCCCTCACGCCCAGCAAGAAGGACGCAGTGTGGGTGATTGTGGACCGTCTGACCAAGTCGGCTCACTTCATACCGGTAAGGGTGGATTACTCGCTTCAGAAGTTAGCTAGGTTGTATGTGGCAGAGATAGTGAGGTTGCATGGTGTGCCAGTGTCGATCATCTCTGACAGGGATCCTAGATTTACGTCGAGGTTTTGGAGAGCGCTACATCAGGCCTTGGGTACACGGTTGGATTTCAGTACCGCATTCCATCCACAGTCGGACGGGCAATCGGAAAGGGTTATTCAAATTCTGGAGGACATGTTAAGAGGCTGCATTTTGGACTTCAGAGGTAGTTGGGAGGAATTTTTGCCATTAGCTGAGTTCGCATACGATAACAGTTATCAGGCAAGCATTAAGATGGCACTATATGAAGCATTGTATGGTAGGAGGTGTCGCACACCTACTTGTTGGACGGAGTTGGGTGAGCGACGGATGTTAGGACCGGAATTGGTTGCAGAATCTGAGGATAAGGTGAAGAAGATCCAAGCTCGGTTGAAAGAAGCCTCAGATAGGCAAAAGTCATATGCCGATCTCAAGCGAAGGGACATAGAGTTTGCCGTGGGAGACGAAGTTTTTCTGAAGGTCTCGCCGTGGAAGAAAGTGTTAAGATTTGGGAAGAAGGGCAAATTAAGTCCAAGGTTCATTGGACCGTTTAAGGTATTGAGACGAGTAGGACCAGTAGCTTATCAGCTCGAGTTACCTGCAGAACTGAGTCAGATTCATAATGTGTTCCATGTCTCCATGCTTAGGCGCTATCGTTCTGATCCATCACACGTCTTGGCAGTTGAGGAAGTTGAGATGAGTCCAGATTTGACGGTGGAAGAGGAACCTGTGCAGATCCTAGATCGGGATGTAAAAGTTTTGCGTAGGAAGTCAGTTCCTTTAGTGAAGGTCCTATGGCGGAATCATGGCGTGGAGGAAGCTACGTGGGAGCCCGAGGATGTGATCCGACAGCAATACCCCCAACTCTTCTGATCCAGGTAATTTCGAGGACGAAATTATTTTAAGGGGGTAGAACTGTAACATCCTGCAACTAGGCTTGCTTGTATTTTATTTTACTGATTGCCTGGGGGAAACCTTATTTTTATTTTGGTGCGAACCTTGACATAGGGAAATAATTTGGTTGAGTGGCTAAAGGCTTGAGGTTATTCCTACGGGACTCGTGTTCGAGTCCCAACAGTAGCGCGTGTGTGCGTTTTTATTTTGTTTTGCGTGGAAACATGGGGCTAGGGGAGGAAAGTTTAAAAGAAAAAAAAATGAGACGCGACCTTGACATGAAAGTCAAGCTGGCTCAGTGGCATATTAGCGTGGGGGAGAGGTTGGAGGGAGGAGGTTCGAGCAGTTGGGACTACTTTTGAAGGATTTATTTTTGGCGTTAGTGGGGGCAAGGCAAAGAGGCTTTAAAGGGTTTTTGTGTGCATGTTTGGACATGAAAGTCCAGGTGGGAGAGGTGGCTAGGGCGCTAGCAGCAGGGGAGCTCTCGAGGTCGGGCGTTCGAGCCTGTTCAGCGCACGGGTGCTTTGATTTTTCTTTTGTTTTATTAAGGGACCAGCAAAGCATAGGTTAAAAGAATTATGCAATGCATCTTTGTCACGGAATTCCTATTGGCCGAGTGGCTGGGGCGCGATATTGCTCCAGGTCTCAGGTTCGAAACCTCTGGGCAGCAGTTGAGTACTTTGTTTTTGGCCTCTGGTATTAAATGCGTGGGGGAGCCAAGAGATGGAAGCTTAAAAAGAAAATTTCGATGCATTTATAACAGAAATGGCGCAGTAGCCGAATGGTCAGAGGTATGGAAAGACTTCCCCAGGTCTCGGGTTCGAGACCTGGCAGCAGCACAAAGGATTTTAAATTTTTGTTTTGTTTTTGGCCGGCAGAATGCAAGTGGCATCCTGCAAGGGGCGCACGCATGCACAAGGCATGCTGCCGTGGGTGTGCTGAATTTATGGGCATTTACCATTAGTTATTATTATATATATTATTAATTATTTTATATATTAGATGCATGGGTTAGTTTTCTCCCTTTAATTTATTTGTTGGAAACTGAGAGAATATTATGGGAATTAATGCTTATTTTTTGGGGGGATTGAAATTTAGAAAAGGTAGAGTTGTTGGCCGGCCATGGAGTTTTGCAAGGAGTTTTGTTTCCTCTTCTTTCCAATTTCATTGCTTGGCCGAATGAAGCTTGGCTAAGGGAGCTTAGTCGGCCTAGAGTAAGTAGAGAAAAACTTGTAGTTCACTTTCTTCTTGCCACATTGTTTAGTCGAATACCTTGTTCTCAAGACCTCTCTTGGTGCATCAACTCTTCATTTTCTTCAGTGCCGAAAATCAAGATTTAATCTTGAGGAATGGTCGAATATTTTGGTAAGAATAGATCCCTTCCTCTACTGATTTGACTATGCCGAATCTCTTTTGTTTCTCTGTCAATACTTTCTTCAACCAATATTACTCAGGTTTTAAGCCTTACTCTCGTGTTATGTGGTAGCCGAAACCTGTGGACACCTATAGAGGGAGTCGAGCATTGTTGTTGAAGGGCCTAGTCGAATCTATTTGTAGTTGAGCTCTCTCAACTTTCGGTTTTAACCCATCTCCCTTATGCATGTCGAAAGCACGAGTTAAGGCCCTTGTAAGGATAGGCCGAATGGGTATAGGCCATATTAATGGTGTATCTTTTGTGTGTAGTCGACACCAAGGAGTACTTTGGATTTTGATTCTTCGGAGGATCTCAGCGAGTCAAACAATAACTTGGGATTTTGGTAAGCTTGGAAATAGTTAAGCATTTTCGGCCAAAGGCCATTCTTGGTATTCTTGAGTAACCGATTCATGCACTATGTTTTTAGGAGGGGACTAATCGACTAGAAATCTGAAGTTTCGGGTTTTCAAATCACGGGGTTTAGTGCTAATAAAGGTTCGACCTGAGGCCCTATTTTGTCATGATATGACTGATCCTTTGGAATTGCTAATTAATCTTGAGACATGTTAATATTAACTTATGATGGCCGAATAATAGGAGCTATACGAGGACAAATTCGGGACTTTTATAATATCACATAGATCCGAGATTTCTTCTTAGACCTCCGATTAAATAGGTGTGTAAGCTCTTACACACTTTATTAGTATAAATTGTTATTTAATGATATTTATAACCTCTCATGTGGTAACTTTGCCTAGTGGGCATAAGCTTGGTTTTCGGGTAAGTCCCCTATTACTCGATCTACGATATATGTTGTGTATGCCATCATATGCTGTTAAATGCTATGCTATATACAAATGCATGATATATGGGATCATGATACTTGTTATGTGAGCATGATGATGGTGGGATTGATGAGAGGGAGTAATAATCGTGTCGACGGACACCAGTGTTTTGGTAACACATTGTGACTACGGTCACCAGAGGTTTGGTACCTCCAGAGGTTTGGCACCTCATAGCGTCTCGTCCCTGTGGCTTAGTACCACCGTGGGTTGGCCCCACATTTGAGATACGGGATCGACGCCAGTGATTTGGTATCACACGATGGGTTGGCCCCATCATTTGATTGTGACTTCGGGTCACCAGTGGTTTGGCACCACGCGTATTGACGGATATCGTGACTATAAGTCACCAGTGGTTTGGCACCACCAGTGGTTTGGTACCACACGGGGTAGAAAAGGAGCATGGATGGCTAGGTTGGGTTGCATAATTGCATGCCATACTAATATCTTGTGTATGAGTGTTATTTCCGGGTTGGGGATTTATATACTGAGTCTTGGTGACTCACCCCTTCCCATATCATCTTGCAGGTGAGTAGAGCGCGAATGCGGAGCCGAGGAGAGCTCGAGGCGGCCATGTTGGTTTTGTGGACTCGAAATTTTATTTTGCCCCGCTTTAAGTTTATTATTCACTACAATTCGATTGGGTTGTAATATGGCCGCTTATTATTATTTTGGATGTTTAGGTAGTTGTTTCTACTATATTATATAGCTGATGAACCTACGAACGGTTATGCAAATCGGTTAAAAGTAACGTTTTAAAAAAAAATAAGTACTCTTACGCGTTTTTCAAAAATGTTACCATCGGGTAACGAAATTTTCTAAGTTATTGATCACTCTAATGTTCTAAAATTTAAATGATCAAATGGTTTTAAAAGAAGAAAGGATTTTCAACTCAATCGGATTTACCAAATCAACCCACTTGAGTTTTAGCAAATACCGTTTTATACCCTTAACAAATTTTAAATTTTCTACTATTAGTCTAAACCTTTCAAACTCCTTTTTACTCCGTGACATGCCAAATCCGGTCAAGGCTTGTGGGCCGGGTTCGGGGTGTTACATCCAACATAAATGAATGGAGTTGAACTTTCACTGTAAAATCAAATTTGCAAAGAAAAACACCATACATTTGGCCCCCAACCCCAAAAGAACTCACTTTTCAATTGTTGAACCACCATACCTAAAATCTCACTGTTATCAAAATTAACACAATTACAAAAACTTCAACAATACAATAAACCAGACATTTTTACATGCATAATATAAAATTAAAATTAAAATACCTAAATGGTATGCGAATACTATTATCTATCAAAATGGTATGTTTGCAACAGTGCCGGTGGGTGGAGGGAGTGAGAGAGGCGACACACTCAATTTTTTCTATTGTCAATCATTAGTCTATTACAAAATAATAATAATAATAATAATAATAATAATAATAATAATAATAATAATAATAATAATAATAATAATAATAATAATAATTTTTTAACGGTGGAGGGTTCAGGATTGGCGACACTGATATTGGCATATAGGTTAAATACGGGTATTTGGGGAAGCTAAGGGGATTGGGTGGTGGCAACTTCGCAGGTGGCACCAAATAGGTGGTGCCTTCCTGTTAGGCGACACAATTGTTCCTTCTGACGAATTTGTCTCCTCCTCCAGCGATTTATAGTGTTTCTTGGGGAAAGGGGAAAGCTAAGGGGACCTTATAATAACCATGGTCCCCTCAGTCATGGTGTAAAGAAGAGTTTTCTTATTGTAAAAAAAAAAGGCGCAAAGAAAAGAGAAGAAAAATAAGAAGAAGAAGTTTAAAAAAAGAAAAGAAAAGAAGGTAGTAGCAGTTTATGGAGAAAAGATAAAAAAGACGTTAAAAAAAAAAAGATAGGAGCAACTTAGGGAGAGAAAAAGGAAGAAAATGAGATTGTAAAAAAAGAAGAAAAAGATAATACTTTAGGGAGAGAAGAGAGAAGACAAAGATGAGGGATTTGCTTGTTAAAGAAAAGGGAAATAACAGTTTAGGGAAAAGATTAGTGCGTTAGGCTTTTGAAGGAGATACTCATTTAGGCAACCCTTTATTTTTATTTTGAAAGGTAATTTTTTTAAGGAATTATTATTTATTTGTTTAGGTTGTAGGCTTATTTATTAATAATTTTATTTTGTGTGTTTAAGGAGGAGAGGAGACAACAACCAAATTATTATTTAAAGGTAAATTTATTTTTGTATTTATTTTTTTTTATCTATTTAGAGTTTTGGGTTTCTTATAATTTGTTCGATTTTGT
The DNA here is from genome assembly GCA_005393395.2 of Gossypium australe. Lineage (NCBI taxonomy): Eukaryota > Viridiplantae > Streptophyta > Magnoliopsida > Malvales > Malvaceae > Gossypium > Gossypium australe. Next base: position 111,025,081 of record CM016617.1, on the reverse strand, counting down.
AGTTTTGGAAGTAGGAATTTAATTTGTTTTGAAGGTACATTTGTAATTATTTTTTTTTGTGTGAAACATTTAGTTGTTTGTTTGGTAATTTTTAATATTTGTCTAGATCTATGGTGTTATGTTATTTATTTGTTGGATTTGTAATTTTTATTATTTATTTTATTTTATCAGAAAAATTCAAAAAAAAAAAGAAACTAAAATGGGTCGCCTTACAAATGAATTACTGAAATAGGTCATTTGTTACAATAATAAATAATGAAATGGGTTTTTTACTTCAAATTTGTACGGTGACCCATTATTATTATTATTATTGTTGTTGTTGTTGTTGTTGTTGTTGTTGTTGTTGTTGTTGTTGTTGTTGTTGTTGTGGTAAAAACACCCATATAAGCCGTAAATTAATTGTCTTCAAGTAGATAAATTATTAGAATACTTTAAATTTTTTTATAAGAAAATTAATTTATACATGTTATGTTAAATTAATTGAATACTAATTAATTGAACTAAATTTTAAGTTGAATATATGTTACGTAATAAAAAATTATTGTTGGGATAAAAATGATCGACTTACATTAGTGTATCCCTAATTACGTTATTTTGTTTATACGGGTAAAAATTTTATTAAATCTAAATTGTACAAAATTCATTTTCATTATTTTTTCAGGTAATGATTAATTTTTTTACTTGACCCTACAGATATCGAAATGGCTTCTTTGATTACAGAAACGGATCACACATCAAATATGATTAATGTAGTGGTAATAAAATTGTTATTTGTTATTTAGGGGTCACCATATAAACTTCCACATAATTTTTTTATTTAATTGGTATATATTAACTGCTATGGTTGAATATCTGGTCAGGGTTCGTACCGCGTATTGAGGGGTTGTGTCAACGGTGTGGGCTATCTACCGGATGAACGTCTTATGCCATACTTGGAAGCATCCGGATTTGGATCGGTAGCATTGATCCACATGTTTGATTTGAAGTACAACTTTATCTCTGCTTTGGTCGAGTGGTGGCTCCCGGAGATCCACATATTCCATTTGTCGTGTGGGAGTGCATCATTACTCTGGAAGATGTTGAACTGTAACTTGGGCTCCCAATCGATGGTATTGTGGTCACAAGTTTTAGTACATTGTCTAATCCAGAGACCCTTTACTATGACTTACTAGGACGCTCGCCCGATTATGATGACAATAAATTAATGACTTTGAGATTTTCATGGTTGAAGGAGAATTTTGAGTATTTGCAAAGTACTGCCATTGAACGAAAGGTGATGTATGCCACTCAAGCATATATAATGCATATGATAGAGGGTGTACTCATGCCAGATGAAAATAACAACAAGGTTCGCTTTATGTATTTGCCCCTGTTATTTGATTCATACGTTGCTCGTTCGTATAGTTGGGGCTCAACAATACTAGCTACATTATATCGTGAACTTTGTCAGACAGCAAAATGTCGTGCCATGAACATAGGCGGATGCCTGGTATTGTTGCAGTCCTGGACGCTTTACAGGATGCCATTCTTGGCATCAGTTACTCACTAAACATATGTCTTCCCATTCATGAATAGGTGATAAAATTAAACCATTACAACAAGAATTTTGTTTTTTTAATGAAAAATTGTTCTAACAAGTTCACTTTCTCCATAGATGGAGTTCTTCTCCGAGTATCGAAAGCTTATATGCGCTTCTAATTTATCGTCAGATGATTGAGACACACGCTGAGGAGGGGATAATTTTTACTAGTATTAATTACTTGTAATTATTTATTTATGTTATTTGACTCATGCTACTATAACGATGTTATTAATTTTGTAGTTCATTTGGTTGCCATATTTCTTCCTAGACATTGCGGCTATTATTCCCCGATCTGCTTACATCCACTCACACTTGTGGTGCATTAACGCGCCCTTGCTAAATTTCTCGACAGTCAAGTGGTATAATGGGAATCGAGTATTGTGACAGTTTGGGTGCGTCCAACATATTCCAAATGTTCCACAGAGTTTGGGCGGTGCACACTAAATTAACAAAAGGGGGAAACATGACAAGAATTGGGCATTAGAGCATGAAGAATATCTTGTATTGTGTAATGGCCGGATGGGGTGGAAACATCAGATGTATTATGCATCTGATTTGTGGCCCTTAAAGGAGTACCAACTCTAGTACATGGCATGTAGGAAACCTTTTTGATTTGGTGGGCGAATGATGTTAGTCCTTCCACATATGCAACTAGTAGGGCACCTCTCGTACCGCTTGCCACACCTCTTTCACCTAAACTAGAGCCCGAACCCAAGCGGTCTTCTTATTCACAGTCTAGGGGTAGTTCTTATCATTCGAACTTGGGGGTCGATGATTATTTTACGGGTTCACTAGGCTACGCAAATCATCTAGTTCCGAGATCATCGATGGCGTTTGATACCTTTAGCCCATTACCACTCCAATTCTCAACCCCTTCCAAGCAAAGCTTTGGGATATGCGATTTCTCTAGTATGTTTAGCACACCCCAAGGCTTGCGATAGATGCTGTGAATAGTGTTCTAGGTGTAACAGCCTGATTTTGGGGCTAGTCGGAACAGTGGTTTCAGAACCACTATTCAAGGCCAGAGAAATTATTTTTAATATTATTTTATGTGTTTTAGCATGATTATATGAGTGCATGAAAATTTTGGTGAAATAATTTTAGCGATTTTATGCTTAATTTTGAAAAGGGACTAAATCGCATAAAAGGTGAAATTTGTGTTCTACTAATTAGAAGTGTCATATAGCTAGAGAACCTTAAATTAGAGGTCCTTAATGTGAAAATAGGCCTTTAAAGAGTGATGGCCGGCCATAGAGACAAGGAAATGAAATTGTCAAAGGTTAGGTGAGGTTTTGGTGACAAATTTGACTAGAAATAAAATAAAATAAATAGATGAAGATATCACCTTTTCATCTTCCTCCTCTCCACCAAAAATATCAGCAAAAATAAGGGTTTTGGAAGCTTGAAATTTCAGCAACTCTTCACCCTTGCAAGTAAGTGATTTTAATGGTCATTCTTGATAATTTTTGTACTTTTAGGACCCTTGTAGCATAAGCTAACTAAAAGGGGGGACTATTTTGCAAAATGGTTGATAGTCTAGAGATTTACCATGAGTGTATTTGTGATGTTTTCTGAGTATTTATGGAATAAAATGAATCTTGGTTGTTAAATAAACAACTTTTGTGAAAGGGGTTTTTATGAAAACACCTAAAAAGGCCATTTTGTGAAGTTTATAAAATAGGTTGTAAATGTGTGAAATAATTGAAAATTGTGAGTCGCTATAAGAGTAATAAAGGTTCAGCTAGGCTTGTTAAAGGAGGAAATTTGATTAAAATTATTTTACGAGCCTAGGGGCAAAATCATAATTATGTGAAAGCCTAGGGGCAAAATGGTAATTTTGCCCAGGTATGAATTTCTTTATTAATGTAGTGATTAAACAAGTGAATTTTTCATTATAGATCAAGAAAAATGGAGTCCAGACCCAGACTGGGGGAAGACAAAGCTAGTAGACTAATTCAATCTAGCCGCCCACTTTTTGTATACGTAAGTTGTACGTAAATAATACAACTTTATTGTTATTATGTATTGAACAATTAATATGGCATAAAGTGTTTGATTATTTTTGTGAATATGCATGATGAGAATTGATGTAGTAAAAACTCCCGGTTGAACCTTAAGAATAGATTGGATATCCATACCATGACATTTGAGTGATATGTGTGCTAGTGTAAGACCATGTCTGGGACATGGCATCGGCCACATTATGAGAGCCAGTGTAAGACCATTTCTGAGACATGGCATCGATGTTGATATGTGTGCTAGTGTAAGACCATGTCTGGGACGTGGCATCGGCCACCTTGTGAGAGCCAGTGTAAGACCATGTCTGGGACATGGCATCGACATTGAGACGAGAGCTAGTGTAAGACCATGTCTGGGACATGGCATCGGCATTTTACCCTATTGTGTGAGGCTTATCGGACATCCTTTAGTATTCCAAATGGTTCCACGAGTTATTTAAAGCTTATGATAAAGATATGAAGGGATATAGTCATGTTGTAAGTGGTATAGGTTCTTACTCGAAACTCATGAGATATGAGCTTAGTTATGATGCCTTAATGGTAAGGATGAAATTGAGTAAGTTCTATCTATGAGAATGATTTTAGGACGATCTTGTAATCTGTGGCTTATACTTGTGATGTGTAAATATGTAGTAAATCTACCAATGCTAAATCAAGAATGTTGTGCTGGTTTATAATATGCCATGTGTTTAAAGATGCATGGTTGATGTTGTTACTTATTTACATGCAACTTACAAAGCTTTATGCTTACCCCTCTCTTTTCCATTTTCTTATAGTGTCGCCAAGCTAGCTCGGGAATCAAGGGACGTCGGAGGCATCGATCACACTATCACTTGAATTTTTTGGTATAGTTAGCTTAAATGTTTTGAGCGTGGCATGTATAAGGACTTAGTCTTTTTGTTATATGTCATATTGGTTTAGCCAATTGTGTTGGCTTATGATGATATTTGATTCATTTTGTATAAGGCCATGGGATGTGGCTCATAATGATTATTTGGTTGTAAACCTATTCATATATGCATACATGTGCCAATGCCATTATGATATGACCTACGGTTATTGATGGTTGAATGATAATGTGTTGCATGTGGTTATGGATGTTTGATGATGGTGAAGCACTTAGTTATGCCATGTTAAGTGCCTTGAAGTCATACATATGTTTGGATTGGTGCGGTTTTGATGTTGTGTAGGTTGGTGCAAGTATGGGTGGTATAAAGGCTTAGTAAATAGCCTTATTTTGTCCACACGGGTAGACACACGGGTGTGTGTCTAGGCCGTGTGTGACTCACGGCTAGCCCCAAGGGCGTGTGTTTTAGCTGTGTGTCCTCTGCACCTTAGTTTTGAGAAACAGAATGCCCAATAGTAAACACACAGGCATGAAACACAGTCGTGTATCTCAACCGAGTGAGAGACACGGCTATAGGACATGGGCATATGCCCAGGCCGTGTGAAGTCTACACTTAATTTTAAGAATTTACTTCGCCACATGGCCTAAGGACACGAGCGTGTGCCTTGGCCGTGTGACCTTATTTGGTTGATGATGTCATAAACAAAATGCCCCTTATTTTGGACACGGCCTGAAGCACATGCATGTGATATGCCACACAGACGTGTCACTTCACCAATAAGGACGTGTGGACCTTTTTGATGAAAATTTTCTAAGTTTGCCCAAAAGTTTCTAAAGTTCTCGATTTAGTCTCGAACCACTCCTAATGTATGTTTTGGGCCTTGTAGGCTCGTTTAAGGGACGATATAAATGTTTATGAAAAGTTTTAAATTTGAGTGGAAATTCATGTCTCGGTTTTGTATGATTGCTTGTGTATAAGTCCGGTAACGCCTCATTCCCTATTCCGGCGTCGAATACGGGTAAGGGGTGTTACACTAGGTGAGGGTAACAATAACTACAGTGAGCACCCTCAACGTCAATGCTAGGCACCACAACGGTTTACCCCTAGGACGACACCATCGAACCATCAATTTTAGGGGGTGTAACATTATATTTACTACATTGTATAAATTTAATTTATATAAATGTTTGGCTTAATTTTCAAGTTTGTATTAATTTAATTATAGTAAATGTTTGACTTAATTTTATTTGATTTAACTATCAAGCTTGTATCCACCACAAAGATTACATGCCAAAATATAAATATGAAATTCCATCATAATCATAAAATTTTTATTGCAAGCTCGAACATGGAGTATATTAATTCATATTCCACCCGGTCGTGATAATTGTTCAATACGGTAGGTTCGATGCAGGCATTTAGTCCAGTTATGACCAGCTACTCTGCACGTAGCACAAAGTTTGCTATTAGTTTTCTCCCTCATATCCATTTCATTACAGATCCTAGTGACTTGCGGGCAACCTTTCAGCTTCCTACATAACCCCTTTTTTGGGACAAGCTTGAAAGTCAATGGAGGCACTTCTCATGTAGATAGATCACGCAAGACGAGGAACTTGTTTCCCCAAATATGCAATGTGTGCTCAAGAGTGTACACCTCATCGAGGCATGAGCACAAGTTGCAATGATGTGCGCACAAGGGTAAAAAAGTGACTGGAATTTCTTGCAGTAACACCTTCTATTTCGGAGATCAACTCTGTAGGACCTAGGTGGGATACTGTGTCGACGACCGATGGACTCCGTAACTCGAAAGGTTTCTAACTATCGAGAATATATTTCTACATTCATCGACATCAATCTTCGATGGTTCGCATCCATTTCCTTTCTAACATCTTTGACAAGCACGTGTCTTGCCTCTATCTGGTTGACTTGTTTCAGCCTCATTCTTGGCATCAAGGTTGGTAACTTGTAGAACATAGTTGAGAAAACAGATGAAGTTGGAAGATGTCGTGTTCGCCTCAACATGGAGTTAACCACCTCTGCGAGGTTGGTGGTCATATGACCATATCGAGCCCCGTCATTGAAACTTCGAGCCTATTGCCACGGCTTCATGGTACCGAACCACTCTTAGGAAGGAGTATTTGTTTCACCTTGCGTGTCACTCTCAAGTCTAGTCATCCTTTGCCTAAAAATGTGTGGCTCTAGCTCGTACACTGTGTATGTATTAAGAAAAGATAATTTATATTCTCGAATTAATTTGTTGAAGTGTTAAGAACATTTAAAACATATGTTGAAACTAAATTTTTCCCATTTTCAAAACTTCTTTCTACTAGTCTGCATTCTTATAGTCTCGGTGGAAGTTAGCAGCAGTGTGCCGGACACAATAGACGAATATCCACGAAACACTGAAATGCCTAATCGCAATAATTATTCCCTTCACTCTATCAGATATAATGCAAATATTGTCGTTCCTAACAATATATGTCCACAAGTTCGTTAGGAAGAATTCCCATGATTCCATATTTTTCGACTTCAAAATGGCAAACGCTATCAAGAGCAAGTTTTGGTTCCTGTCTTACGCAACCATAATAAGTAGGATCTGTGTATACTTTTCGTATAACCAGGTCCCATCAACCTATACAAGTGGCTTGTAATGGGGAAATGTCCGCACACATGGTTCGAATGTCCAGAACATCCAGTGGAAAATTCTTCTTTCCGGTTGTATTTGGTTGTCCAAGTCGTAATAAGGTCTTGTGTGTAACTTAATAACAGTCTTTCATACGTACTCCCACATAGCAGCTATCCATCCCTATAGCTGTAACACCCCTAACTGGTAACCGTCGTTGGACTAGGGTTAAGAGGCATTACCAATCATTTCCGAACATTCCATATCATTTTCAACACGAAGTCATTCAAACAAAATAATTCATAATATATAGTCCCTTAATGAGGTCTACGAGACCTTAATCACATACTAGAAAGGGGTTGGGACTAAATCGAACACATACAAAAATTTCCAAAATTTAAACATTTTTCTAAGTTACAGAGGTCACACGCCCGTGTGGGTATGCCGTGTGAGGCACGCCCGTGCGTCCAAGTCGTGGCAAAACAGGGCATACATATTGACTTGTTCACACGGCCTAAGACATGCCCGTGTGCCTCACCCGTGGTTGACATTGACTTGCACCACACGACCAGTCACATGCCCGTGTGTCTTACTCGTGGTCAAGTCTGACTTGTATCAATTTACAAATTTGAAGGACACAGTCGAGCCACACGCCCATGTGCTCAACCGTGTGGGCAATTATAGGCCATTTTTAAGGCCAAATTTACCTCCTACACATTGAATCACCTACAAACCTCAAATCAAAACCAATTCATACCTCAAAATGCAATCAAACATACCAATACAACTCCAATTAATTATCTACTATGACATCTATTCTTATACTCAAATAAGATCATTCCAAAGCACTATATTCACAACTCAAATCCTATAACTAAGCATCATCTAATCACACCACAAATTCACACTTAAAACGCCATTCTCATCAACCAATTCAATCATGAAATATACCATATTTATCATATACTTATCCCACACATATATTACTACATCATTCAACTTTTAAACCATGTCTCATGACAATATTTACACAACTCAAAACATGCCACATTTAATAGCCTATACATGCCATATTCCACGTATACACATATTTCCAAAAGTACCAACATCAATTGCCGATAGTGTGATTAAGTCGTTGGTGGTCCCCGAATCCGAGCTAACTTTACTAACACTATAAAACTGAGAAACAAATCACACAGTAAGCTCAAAAGCTTAGTAAGTTCGTAACATAATACATTCAAATTATCAAACCAAACTCATTAAACAAGTAAATCCATCACCTAGATCAATTCTCAAATATTCATACCATATCTTCCATTGCTAAAATACTCATTCAACCATTCAACCATTCATATATAATCTCATCAACCACAAAGGTTCAATACATACCTTATCCAACACATAGTTATTCAACTTCCAAGCTACTCAATGCTCGATATTACATTTTGATCAACCTTTGTTATCCGTTTAATTTAATCGCACACTTAGTGCCAAATTCGTACCCGAAGCATATTCATCATCGCACACTTAGTGCCTATTCATTTAACCGTCTTTTCTCAGTATCGCACTCACAGTGCCAAATCAATAAGCCGAAGCTTTCGTAACTTCGCACACACAGTGCTATTCATCTCTGTTTCGATTTTAATTATGCACACTTAGTGCCATCTAGTTCAATTCCGCACATTGCATTTCTAATCTCATAATCATATATATATTCATTCCATAATGCTAAAACATATTTTAACTACATGTATTATATCCGAACTTACCTCGGACGTCGAAATATCGAAACTAGTCGATCAATCGAATACTATGTCTTTGCCTCGATCTCGATCCGAATCTCTCCTTTCTTGGTCTATACATATTCAAATTTAACTCATTCAATCACCAATTCATTCAATTTAGTCCAAACACACAAATTTAGGGCATTTTACAAAATAGCCCTCACATTTTCACATTTCGACACTTTAGTCCCTAATTCACAAAATCACAAAATATACAAAATTTTACTACACCATGCTTAGGTTGAATTCTCCTTAGTCTCATACAAGCCCATATATTTTGTTTATTTCACATTTTAGTCCTTCAAAATATTATTTTCACAATTTAGTCCAAATTACTCAATTTCACCAAAAATTCAAATACAAACTATGTTAACCCAACACTAAGCTTTCATATTCCACCAACTAACAACACAAAGCTCACATATTCATCAATGGCATATCTCAAAATCACCATCAATTTCTAAAATTAAAGTATGGGTTTGCTAGAACACTAAGCAACGATCACAAAAATGTAGAAATTATCAAAAACCGATCAAAACACATACCTTGATTAAGAACAACTGTCGAAACCATTTTTTTTTCTTTTTTTGAAAAACGCGAATCAACTTTTAAAATATGGAAATGGAGTCGCCACCGATCTTTTATTCGAGGTGTGATCGGATCACCTTGAGATGGATTATTTTAATAAAATATTTTGATTTATTAAAACAATAATTTTGGTCTGTGAAATCTAAGAAAACAGGTTCGGGAGTCGGTTACGCACGAGGAAGGATTAACATCCTCGCAACGCCCAAAATTGGTACCAAATTGATTAATTAATGTCTTTAGGCAGAAAATTTGAAAAGATTCTAGATTACGATCCATTTATTTAATGTATATATGTATTTGGACAAAACTGTATTGGATGCCGAAGCTCCCTATTTCGGAGTAATAAAATGCCATACTCAGTAAGTTAGGGCGTAACATCTTATATTCTCGAAGTTGGATTTATCCTTCGACATTCAATACTTGTATATTTAAGAGAAGGATATTCCCTTATTTGAGTTAAATGAAAAATCGCAACCCAGTAAGTTAGGGCACTATTTCTCAAAATTCCCGAATACGGAATATTGCCTTTGTTCTTTTAAAAATCTTATCTTGAGATAATAAAATATCACATCCAGTAAGTTAGGGCGCAATATCTCAAAATCCCAAGAATAAGTTTTTTTATTTGAAATATTATGTATTTTGATTTGAGAGAGAAAGGATACTTGGTCGCTAGGTTTTAAATGAGGAGAATCGGAACTCAGTAAGTTAGAGCACGATTTTCCCGAAACCTATAACCCGAGCATTGCCTTATTTTTAGTTTTGAGTAAAACGATTTTAAAACTTAAATGGTGTTAAGATAAAATGCAATGGCATATTAACATGTAATGCGGAGCAATTATTTACAAATAAAATATAATGCTACTGAATTTCAAGCAACAAATAAATATACAATGAGAATTAAAACGTACACGATAGCAATAATTATCAAACATTAGATCAATGCTAAGGAAAATTAATTAACATACATACAAGTATAACATAGATAAGTCATATTCTAAATAAACAAAAGCAATTTTAAATATATTATGATAACAAATAAAAATTTATGTATATAATAAAGCATGCAAAGTGTTTAGAATCTATATAAAATTTCAAAGCAAATAATTTATATGCAGTAAAATATTTATGATTTAAAGAATGAAAAGTAACTTTATAATATACAAAAGAATGCATAAGAGTAAAAAAGGATTTAAAGTATATACCACAAATATATCTATAATAGATTGGTTTTATATATATAGTAATACGTACAAGTAATAATATATATATATATATACATAAGAGGATTTGAGATAAACTATAATAAAATATGATCTTTTAAAGAAAAAAAATTACGTATAATAAATTTCTTTTTATTAATACTAAATTAATACTAACTTTCTTTTTATTGTTTAGCCTTAAAATTAGAAAGAAGATTGCTTTAAACTAAATTGACAAGAACTAAACAAAGAACACAAAGACAAAAAGGATGGATTGAAAAATAACTTGAAGAAAACTCAATTGATCACGGCGATACCTTCAGGAAGAATCCACCTAGACTTCACTTGTTATTTAACCCTAAACCATATGATTTCTTTACTTAGCTTGATCCGTAGGACTCCCTAACCTATATTAAACCCTCTCTTGAGGCGAATAACGTCTAACCCTAAGTTAATTAGTAGAACTCTCGTTCCCTTATAATAACCCCCTAGGATAGCAATAAATCAATCAATGGACTCCCATATTAGGTTTCACCCTAATCCGGCAAAATCTCGTAACCCTATCTCTAGGCGTTCGATCAACTCCGCTTAATTATGTTAGATCTTCTCTTAGGCAGGGTCTATTCCTCCTCCACCTAAGCACATTAGATTTGGATTAAGCAACATAATTAATAACAACCTAACTAATTCATCATATAACTTAAAAATCAAATAACAAGATTCGTCTAGGTTTCATCCCCTTCAGGTATCTGAGGGGTTTAGTTCATAATGAATAAAGAAAACATCGCAAGAGAAAAGATAAAACAAAACATAAGAAATCCCTAAAACCCTCTGAAGGAATTGAAGGAGAATTCCGTCGTCTTGAGTATAACTCCGGCTTCTTGGGACGGATCAACTGGCTATCCTCGCGTTTATTTCCTAACTCTGACCTTCTCGGCTTGGCTCATTGGCCTAGCTTTGATGCCTTTTCAACGGTAGCACTTAGGGGATATATATAGGCTCTTGGAATGCGATTCTTTCTCCCTATATATCCTTTTCCGACTGAAATTGTTCTTTTCAGCGATAGAGGCACGGTCATGTCACACGCCTCTGTAACTCGTGGTCAGGCCGTGTTAGGACTTCTCATTTGGGGCACGGCAGTGTGAGTCGATGTTGAGGCCGTGCTCTAGGTAATCGTCGAGGCATGACTGTGTGGACTTTGGGTCAAGCCGTGTCACTTTCACACTAAGGCCCGTTTACTCTGTTTTGGGCCCAATTTGTGTTCTTTTCATCCTCGGGTGCTTTTCTAGGTCTAAGACATGAAAAGAAAGGATTACAAGCACCTTTTTATAAAAATCAAGGAATAAATCATTGAAAAGCATATTAAATGTGGGTTAAAATATGTTACAATTACGGTTTATCGAGTACCCCCACAATTAAGCTTTTGCTTGTCCTCAAGCAAAATTCTCAACTTACAATTAAAACGAACTTTCCATGATCTACAATTCTTATCAACAATGCCTTATCATAATTCATAGATAATTCATACATGGATAATTCAATTTAAAGAGTCCTAAAGAATTAAACAAGATAAGTCATGAGTTTGTACTTCGAAAACATAGGTGTCTCCCCTTATTTAAATAATTATCTTTTCAATTCAAAGCCGAAAAGGATTGATGTCCTCACTAAGGATTCACTCAAATCGCTCTAAAGTGTTTAAGGTTCAGGAAAAAAATCACTCATAAGTCGTACCTGAAAAGTTAATCCCATAGGCTTGCCTGAAAATCAAATCTCCACCACTGTAATATGAGATGATAAACATATCAAAAGGCCTTTGATAAGGTTGTAACAGGGCTAGGGTTGAGGTGTGGTTAAAGGCTGAAATTAGAAGGTTAGAATCGGGATTGAATTGATGAGTACCTACTTAAACATACTGAAATATCCCCAATTAAATTTTGATAAACATACTAATACGAGCTTCTCTTTTGAGAATAGATTTTGATTGTGTAAGCTTTTTTTTTTAAGAACAACCTAAGTAATACAAGATCATTTAACTACTAGAATAATAAACTTAGGTAACTTGATCAAACCAATTCTCGATTTAGGAGTAGTCAAAAGAAAGGGTGATATCAATTACAAAGGGGCTTTGGGTTAATATTTAGTAGGTGAGTCAATAAAAGGGATTGTTAGGATCAACGGGGTTCACTAGGGGTTAGTTGTTACGGGTAGGCTATTTAGTGGTGTAAGTGGGTTAAAACCTAGGTGCCTTTATCATTTCTGTAATATCAACTCAAAAGTGTGGTCTCGATATACATCAACGAGGCAAGTTCTAGAATAACAGTTCATGGTAGACACACTCATAATTAAAGAATGAGCACGAAAAATGAATGTATGCTTTATAAGGTTCAAAATCTCACAAAAATTATGGGTGTTTTGACATTATCCTTGTAAATTTCAAATTTCAAGGTAGTATTTAAATTTAGGTCAACAACCTAGCACAATTTTAATTAGTGAAAAAGGGACTTATCATGCTTAATTCTCTAGTATTCTTTTAAATTTAATCATCAATGTACAATTGACTATGACTTATTTTAAAACTTGTCAATAAAAATCACAAATCATCAAAAATTTCATCCAAATTAGTAATATGGAAACTTTGCATAAAAACAAGACTAAATCAGGGATTTGAGAATAATGAAAAAAGTTTGGCACTTTTATTCCACTTTTACCCTTAGGGATTTGAGAATAATGCAAAAAGTTAGGTATATTTACCCCCCCACACTTAAGTTGTACATTGTCCTCAATGTACAAAGATAGATATTTTTATAGAAATCAAAAGTGAGGGTGAGAGGTACTCCCTGAATTCTTGGGCGGGTTTGGTGGAGGGTGTGGTACCAACGGCGAAGGCATCGGTATGGTGGTGGTGTTGGTTCCCGAGCTCTGCGCTAGATAAAGAAATTGGGGAACTCGTGAAAGATTAGCCAGGGGTTATTAAGACATAAAATTAAAAACAAGAAAGAAAAGGGAAAGGAGACTAAGAAGGAAAACGAAAATAAAAGAAAAGAAAAATGGACCGGAGAGTCCTTATTGGAGGATGGTTCGCAAGGTGGTGTGATTTCTAGGGCTGTGAAGGTGGTGGCGGTGGTGAGAGTGGTGTGGTCATTGTGGTGGTCGGCGTGATTCCCTAGCAGCCTGGCGAACCTGACACTAAGAAACTAAAAGAAAAGTAAATGAAAAGAGCAGTACAGAAGCTTAGATAAGGAAAATAAAGAAGAAGAGAAATAAAAAGGAACAATAAATTGGTCTCAACGACCCTTGGCTTGGTGATTAGTCGAAGCTGCCGGCATGAACTCATGGTGACTGTTCTCCATTGGGGAGACTATGCTTAGCTTATTCCGCTTCTTCGACATGATTTTTGGATTGCTCTAAGGATCTAGAGGTTTAGTCTGGGGATAGAAAGGTGTTTGAGAAGGAGAGAAAGGAGAGGAGTGGGAAGGGGGGGAGTGGTGTTTAAATAGGGGTTCAAGTCTACCATGTCCCCACGGTCGTGGTTCTAGGGTGTGTCGATTTACACGGGCACCTCGCACGGCCGTGTGTTGGAGTGTGTTATTACTCCATGTCTGTGTTTCATCAACCCACGCCCGTGTTTACGAAGTTTGTATGTTGGCACGGTCGGGTTGCACAGGCGTGTCTTGCCCGTGCTTGATGAGTCAGTAGCTTCACACAGTTTTATGGCACGGGCGTGTTCTGCCCGTGGTGTGGAAGTCAGTAGCTTCACACGATTGAGGGGCACGGTCGTGCCATTCTGTCGGTGCCCGTGCGGAGGGTGGTTGGATCCGTGACGTTGAGGGGGTGGTTGGACTGACTTGCACGGCCCTTGCTCTGTCAGTGTGGCAGTTCCGGTGGTCCACACGGCCACGGCTGTGTGGAAGGCCGTGTGACCTAGAATTCTGCACTTTTGGTTAGTTTAAAAGGAGAAAAAGAAAGAAAAATAAAAAGGAATGAAAACGACTTTTTAAAAAAAATAGGGTTAGTGCTCAGGTTGCCTCCCGAGAAGCGCTCGTTTATAGTCTTAAGCTAGACTTTCCTCGTATTTGAAAATTTTAGGGAGGTTTAAAGGTTTGAATATCTTCCCTCATGCTTACATTTCTATTTCCTTAACAAAGGTGAAGTCGAGAAGCATTTACCTTGAAATTGTCGAATATTGGATTGCTTACCTCGATTATTCCGTGTGGGAAGATATCGTGTACCTTAAGAAGAATTTCTCCCTTTGTCCTCAGGTCTGTTATAGTGATATGAGGATCGGTTTTGTCTAACAGTACCTGTTCTCCTATTTTGAAGTGGTTGGATGTCCCTACGAGCTCTTCTGGTGGTTCCTCTGGTTTTACTTCATGTGGATCTGGTTCTTCTTTGTCGTGTGTTTGCTGCTCTTCTAATTGGTCGACCCTAAGGCTTTGTTCCTTATGTGGCTCTACTTTGTTGACTTGGGGTCTATGAGTTGGCTCAGGTTTGTATCCTTGTGATGTTTCCTGTGATGGAGGTTGAACAATTTGATTATCTATTGAAGTAACTTTCTTACCTTCATCGACTGTTGTCCTGGCCGAGTCAAGAGCTTGAAGATTGATTGATTCATCACCTATACGAAGTATGAGTTCACCTGTGGCAACATCAATTTTAGTCTTGGCAGTTGCTAGAAAAGGTCTTCCTAAAATTAAGGGGATTGAATTATCCTCATCCATGTTTAAGACAACAAAGTCTACTGGGAAAACAAATTTATCAATTTTTACGAGAACATCTTCAATAATGCCCTTAGGAATTCTAACAGTTTTATCGGCTAATTGAATACTCATCCTAGTTTGTTTGGGCTTCCCTAGACCTAGTCGTTTAAACAGTGAATAAGGCATGACATTTATGCTTGCCCCTAAATCAGCTAACGCATTATCAATATTTAAACTACCAATTAAACATGGAATTGTAAAACTCCCTGGATCTTTTAATTTTTATGGTAGTCTATTTTGTAACATTGCCGAGCATGTGCGTTTAGTTCCACGTGGTGCTCTTCATCTATTTTGCGTTTGTTGGACAAGAGCTGTCTTAAAAATTTCCTCGATTTTGGCATCTGGAAAAGAGCTTCAAGAAGAGGTAAGTTAATATGTAATTTCTTTAAAAGATTAAGAAACTTACCAAACTGTTCCTCTAAATCGTCTCTTTTTATAACATTGGGGTAAGGTATGCGAGGTTGGTACTCTTTAATTGCTGGTTTTGGCTTTTCTTGTGTTGCCTCTGTTTTACCTTCTTCTACCTTATTTTCTTGCCTTGTGTCAGGTTTATCTAACCCCTTATTATTCTGAGCTGTGATGACTTGAACTTGTTCATTGGGGTTAATCTCAGTGTTGCTTGGCAGACATCCTTACGGTCTTTCTGACATCAGCTTTGCATGTTGTTCGACTGCATTGGTGACTTTCTTGACTGACTTAGTAATTTCTCCGATTCAGCTCTCATTGCTTTTGATTATTCTCTCAGTTTCTTGGATACGTTTCTCTGTGTCTGCTGAGAATTTTGCCATCATCTCCTCGAGGGTCGATTTCTTCTCTTGTGGATAGGGCTGATTTTGGAAATTTTGAGGAGGTTGTTGCTTTGATTTCCTTGACCTCCGCACGAAAAATTTGGGTGGTTCCTCCAACCTAGTTTGTAAGTGTTACTATAAGGATTATTATTGGATCGAAAGTTATTACCTATATAGTTCATTTCTTCGCTTTCTGCTTTCGGTTGGTAGGGTGGGTACTCAGGATTTGCCACAGTTCCACTTGTGTCGCACTGCATGACTGGATGTGCCTGCGCGGAACACAAACTATCAAGCTTTTTATTCATCATCTCTAGCTGCGTTGATAGCATGATCACTGCATCGACGTTAAAGACTCCTGCTGATTTTGTTGGTTTGGTTCTTGAAGCCTGCCATTGATAATTATTCAATGACATCTCTTCAATGAACTCGTATGCTGCTTCTGAAGTTTTGTTGTTCAGAGTTCCACCAGCGGCTGAATCAATTAGTTGTCTCGTTGAGGAGTTTACACCATTATAGAAGGTTTAAACTTGTAGCCACAAGGGTAGGCCATGGTGTGGGCACCTTCTCAAGAGATCCTTAAATCTCTCCCATGCATCGTAAAGCGTCTCTAAATCCATCTGCACAAAAGAAGAGATATCATTTCGTAATTTGGCTGTTTTGGACGGTGAAAAATATTTCATTAAAAACTTTTTGGTCATTTGATCCCATGTAGTGATTGACCCTCGTTGTAACGAGTTTAAACACTGTTTAGCTTTATTTCTTAATGAAAAAGGAAATAACCGAAGACGTATGGCATCATCAGAAACGCCATTTATTTTGAAAGTATCACAGAACTCTAAAAAGTTAGGTATATGCATGTTTGGATCTTCGTCCTGCAAACCATCAAATTGAACAAACTGTTGAATCATTTGTATTGTGTTAGGCTTTAATTCAAAATTGTTAGCAGATATAGCAGGCCTAACAATACTTGATTCCGCTCCTGTCAAATGTGGTTTCGCATAATCAAACATTGTGCGTGGAGCATTATTGTCCCCCACATCACGTGGTGGTGGGTGGTTTTCGTCCATCCATTCAGTAGGATTGGATTCGTCTTCTTCTTCTCTTTCTATGTAATTTAGGGCTCGCCTGGTTTCCCGACGATTCCTACGAGCGATTGCTTCAATATCACTGTCATATACCAAAGGTCCTCTCGGGTTCCTTCTAGTCATAAACTAGAGATACCTGCTGGAAAAAGAAAGAAAGAAATTTTCAGCAAAATAGAAAAAAAAATAGAAAGAATAAATTGCGAAAAATAAAAATTATGGCTAAAGTAATAAAAATAGAGTTTTCTTAATATTTTAGTTCCCCGGCAACGGCGCCAAAAACTTGATCGCTAAAATCAGAGCTTTAAAATTTATAAAAGAATGATCGAACCTAGAGACTAACTCTGACAATGATTAAAGGCAAGTGTAGCTTTCGAACAGTAGTATAGTTTAGGCAAGATCGGATTATTGAACCCAAAGGAACTAAAAGTATTAATACTAACTTTCTTTTTATTATTTAGCCTTAAAATTAGAAAGAATATTGCTTTAAACTAAATTGACAAGAACTAAACTAAGGACACAAAGACAAAAAGGATGGATTGGAAAATAACTTGAAGAAAACTCAATTGATCACGACGATACCCTCAGGAAGAATCCACCTAGACTTCACTTGTTATTTAACCCTAAACCATATGATTTCTTTACTTAGCTTGATCCGTCTAACCGTAACCTATATTAAACCCTCTCTCGAGGCAAATAACGTCTAACCCTAAGTTAATTAGTAGAACTCTCGTTCACTTATAATAACCCCCTAGGATAGTAGTAAATCGATCAATGGACTCCCATATTAGGTTTCACCCTAATCCGGCAAAATCTCGTAACCCTATCTCTAGGCGTTCAATCAACTCCGCTTAATTATGTTAGATCTTCTCTTAGGCAGGGTCTATTCCTCCTCCACCTAAGCACATTAGATTTGGATTAAGCAACATAATTAAGAACAACCTAAGAAAACATCGCAAGAGAAAAGATAAAACAAAACATAAGAAATCCCTAAAACCCCCTGAAGGAATTGAAGGAGAATTCTGCCTTCTTGAGTATAACTCCGGCTTCTTGGGACGGATCAACTGGCTATCCTCGCGTTTATTTCCTAACTCTGACCTTCTCGGCTTGGCTCCTTGGCCTAGCTTTGATGCCTTTTCAACGGTAGCACTTAGGGGATATATATAGGCTCTTGGAATGCGATTCTTTCTCCCTAAGTATCCTTTTCTGACTGAAATTGTTCTTTCCAGTGACAGAGGCACAGCCATGTCACACGCCCGTGTGACTCGTGGTCAGGCCGCGTTAGGACTTCTAATTTAGGGCACGACCGTGTGAGTCGGAGTTGAGGCCTTGCTCTAGGTAATCGTCGAGGCACGGCCGTGTGGACTTTAGGTCAGGCCGTGTCACTTTTGCACTAAGGCCCGTTTACTCTATTTTGGGCCCAATTTGTGTTCTTTTCATCCTCGGGTGCTTTCCTGGGTCTAAGACATGAAAAGAAAGGATTACAAGCACCTTTTTATAAAAATTAAGGAAAAAATCATCGAAAAGCATATTAAATGTGGGTTAAAATATGTTACAATTACGGTTTATCAGTAAACCCAGGGAGGAGGGATTTGTAGCCTCAACCTACTCCACTGGAATTTTGAGGAGATAGAAATTCAGGGAGAAGAGATTCGTAACCTCAATCTTCTCTACTGAAACTTCAAAGAAATACGGACTGATCCTCATTGTAAACTCAGTGAGGAGGGATTTGTAGCCTCAACCTACTCCACTGGAACTTTGAAGAGATAAAAATTCAGGGAGAAGAGATTCGTAACCTCAATCTTCTCTACTGAAACTTCAAAGAAATATGGACTGATCCTTATTGTAAACTCAGGGAGGAGGGATTTGTAGCCTCAACCTACTCTACTGGAACTTTGAGGAGATAGAAATTCAGAGAGAAAAGATTTGTAACCTCAATATTCTCTGCTGAAACTTCAAAGAACTACGAACTTGTATGGATTCGATCTGCATCTACAACTTCAGGAATACCAGATCTGCTATATTCAATCTGCTCCTCTCAGGAAGGCAAGATCTTCGACTTCACCGGTGTTGCGACAACGTCATCTAGAGGACCTGTCTTGTAAAATCAGTTTTGTATTTATGCTTATGCAAAATGGTTAGAATGCAATGATCAAAATGAATCTAATACTCCTAACTAAATATATTATGGACGACATTTGTATGAGTGCAGAATGTCATGAGAATGACCTTTTTACAAAGATTAGGATGCAATGATCGGAATAAATCATATGTCCCTAAAAAGATATGTCTTATGGATGAAATTTGTATGAATGCAGAATGTCATGAGAATAATTTCTTACAAATATTAGGATGCAATGATTGGAATGAATCAAATGCTCCTAAATGTGTTTTGCATGAATGCAGAATTTCATGAGAATGATCCATGCTTAAGGTGTCATCATTCATTGTTCATCAGGGTAATATGCTGCCCTCTTGTTCAGCTGGTATTCTCGACAGAAAACTCAAGGAGGCAATTATAATTGTTCAACAGATTTGCCCCACTGTAACTTCAGGGTTCAACTCATTATGACTTAGGGGTATAGGACCTGAATATTTTCTCATCCATCCCACTGCGACTCCAACAAGTAGGATTTGTTTCTTCTTCAATCCATCCCATTGCTATTCAAGGGAATAGGACTTGTATCAGCTTCCATCTATCCCACAATAACTCGGGGGTATAGGATCTATAGCTTGTTCCATCAACTGATCACTCTTCGGGTGACTCAACCAGATGTGATGCATGATGCTTGCATGGATGCTGAATATCATTTTTTCTTGCGAATGATTCCCCTTTTTACACTTGGGTTAACATTGCCCATTTTTCGTCAAGATTGTATCACTGACGCAATATCTTGTCATTTGTTCCATTGACATTTTTGACAAAAATCCAGAAAGAAAATCTCAGTTTAGACCTTTCCTCTAACTTCATTCCTCACACTTGGTGAGTTTTAAACAATAGTCTTGTTTCAGTTTCTCGTGTTATTTAGAAGCTTCCAAAGTAATATGCGAAAACCCCTTTCATGAAAGTATTATTAGTCCACTAATCATTATTTTAATGCAATATGCTTGAAAAAGATGATAAGCATGGACAAGAAGGAAATTAATTAGGAGCATAGCTCGAAACAAATAAGTTAAGCAAAGCTAGCAAATGCAATCAGAGGAAATTTATTGGTAGTGTATTTTAAAGATTTCAAATGGGTGAGATGGAAACTAGGTGCCCCAGATATTGCAGCCTAAGCTTCTCTTGTTCAAACTTCTTAAGGACCATTTTAAGCTCAATATGTGCTTAGGGGATCCGGAGTACTTTGTCGCTGCCCCGAGACGTCACATACTTCCTCATTGTTAATTACTTCCTCATTGTTAATTTAGGCATAGCA
Source organism: Gossypium australe (assembly GCA_005393395.2). Classification (NCBI taxonomy): domain Eukaryota; kingdom Viridiplantae; phylum Streptophyta; class Magnoliopsida; order Malvales; family Malvaceae; genus Gossypium; species Gossypium australe. The sequence continues at coordinate 111,004,393 of CM016617.1, read as the reverse complement.
AGACTGCTGTATGCCCCTCTTTTAATCAAAATTTGAGCCGCCCTTTTCGGGTTTTCAACTCAAATCCCCTTTGGTCTCAAAGCGCCCTTTGCGGGTTTTCGCCTTGGCCTCTCCTTTTTCTTTCTTTTTCTTTTTTTTTATTGAAAAATTCTTTTTTTTTTTCATTTGAATTTGAATTTGCATTTGCATTTGCACTTGAACTTGGATTTGGATTTGAATTTGGCTTTGAATTTGACTTTGGGTTTGTATTTGGATTTGAATTTAATGACTGCTGACTCTGTAACTTTGGCATATGAAGCAACTTTTACCATCTTAGTGAAGTAACTGATATCCACAAAAATGAATTGATGTTGGCTAGAAGCTTTTGATGAGACTGGCTTGGTAACATCCATGCCCCACATGTAGACAAAATGGAGGAGGTACATAAGTCTGTTTTCCTCAATTTGGCATTTCCTTTCTGGGTAGACTAGTAGCCTAAACCTCATGATTAGCCTGATTATTGTAGAACCATTAGCATGGGTTCTTTAAACACCAATCTTAACAGCATACCCACCTTTCAATAACCTAGCATGCCTTGATATGATTGTGTGAAAACATCTTAAATTCTTGAAAATAGCTTAATGATGTCTCGCCTTGTGGTGAATTTGGCTTCGATATTTACCCCTTTCTTAATCTTGCAACGTGCAAGGTAGAGTTGATTTCATCTTGTTCTACCATTCTTAACAAATCAAAAGATAGGCTACAATCTCAATCATCTTCAAAGTCCTTAGATCCCCTAGACCCATATCTCATTCAGAAAGGGAGTCTGTAACAACGCCGCTCATGTCATTAATATCTAGGTACCTAGATACAAAGGTAATCCAAAGAATAATTATTTTTATGTTATGGTTAAAGAATGAAAGAATATTCCAAGACATGAAAGAATGTACTGTATGAAATGTAAAGAATGAAAAAAATATTTACTTAAAAAAGATGCATTTCATTGAAATAAAGATTCTGGACACAAGCCCATTTCACAAAAAGGTTCTTATTGCTTCTGGGCCTAAAGCAACAAGCATATTTTGAATATTACTCTAGATTAACTCAAAAATGCAGGGATCCTTCCACAGTCTCGTTGTTTAAAATCCTTCCAAGTATGTGAAGACAGAAGCTTGGAAAAGTCTATCCCTCAATTCACTCTTTAGATGCCTTTTCAACAACGCCAGTATCAGGTTTCGCACCAAAGCCCTGAACTTGATATGCTCCTGACCTCATGCCCCTAGTTATCATGGGACTCACGATATTTACCCCTTTAACAAAAATTTTGGGATATGAGTTTTTTGTACCAGAAAGATCGCCAAATTTTACGATGCCCAATCTGATGAGTCTTTCGGCCACTTTTTTGAAAGCGGTACAATTTTTCGTCGAGTACCCCATAATTCCTGCATGGTATTCGCATTGGGCTTTCTCATCATACCATTTAGGGTATGGTGGCTGTATTGGTTCTATATGAAAAGGGGATACCACATGTGCGTCAAACAAAATTCAGTACAACTCTCTATACGAGATTGGAATGGGCACACACTGGAGTTTTTCCAAATTTGATTTTGGATTGGTCTCTTGCCTTGGGGAAACCTGATAGCTAGTAGCGGTTGTCTTTGGTTGAGCTATCGTAATCGGCTTCGAACTACCACTGTACATTTATTCATATTATTCACTTCCTTTTCCTTCTTCCTCGGGGCCTTTGAAATCCCCATCCCCCCTTTCTTTGTCTCTGTTAAGCCAAGAACAATAGGATTAACTTGATCATCCCCTGGTTTAAAATCTGGACCCCTCAGGAAATTCGTCAATGCCGAGGTATCATTCTGACATTAGGGTCTAATAATGACGGGTACCCCATACGAATGAGTGTCTGGTTAAGTTGGGATACTTATTGGAGAATAAACGATGTCTTCATCATCATATTCATCTGGGCAACTCTTTTTTTCAAGTCCCTCGACTAGTAGTTGGGTTAACCAGCGCATCATATTCATCTGATCTCGCATATCCCGTTGAATTTTGGCCAACTGTTCTTGCATCCGTATTTGCCTTTGCTCTAATCTCTCCAATCTTTGTTCCATGTCTTCTAGGTTAACTAAAAATATAGGGTCGTTTTGTAAAAACTAATGCAAATGGTGCAATGTAAGTAATACTTATGCATGAAATGCAATGCAAATGATGTAATGCAAATGCATGAAATGTGAAAGAAGTCGATTCTGATTCAATTCCATTTAGGAAACTTTATTTGAAAACAAAGCTCTTTACATAAGGTGGATTACAAATACGGCCTTGCTCTAACACCTAGGCTTTAATTTTTGTAAGCAGAGAGGCTAATTCTCGTCCTCGGTTTGACCCGGTCTCAAACTGCATGCTCAATACATTAGCTTGTACGGCTAAGGTCTGTAAATATTTGGCTATCTCTCGCATCTGAGTTATAGCTTCTCCCATGAGGTAATCTCTATCTCTGACTTGATTCTGGGAACACCGAAGCTCCTCTTCTATTTGTTCTTCATTTGCCTCTAGAGACTGGATATGGTTTTGGCAATTTAGCAAAGCCACTTCTAATTCTTCGATCTTCCTCTTCATTTCTTTTATTTGGCTCAAACTTGCTCTTAATTCTTTCATCGAGTTATGGCTTCGATGATGCTAAAGAGATCTCTCGAGTTCTGCGACTCTAGCCTTTAACTCGTTTTGCTTGCCTTGGCTTTCTGAGAGGTTCTTTTCTATAAGCTCGTTTCGTGCTTGAGCCTCTCTAAACTTCTCCTCCCACTGGTTAGCTTTGACCCTTTCGCCTTGAATTTCCTGACGCCATTGGTCTGGAGTTTTTCCTAAACCGGCGGTCCTCATTGATAGCCGCATCTTCTTGTAATCAGTCTTTAAGCTGTTGAGATCCTCTTAAACTCGTTCTTTTCCTTTTCTGAATTTCTCTGCCTCTGCCTTTTGAACATCAGCATCCAGCCCTAAATGCATCTTCTCTTCTTCTAATTGCTCTATTCTCTTCCCCAACTCTCGATTCCTTTTTTCAAAATCTTATTTTATTATCTCCAATTTGGACGGGACAACTCGTAGACATTCTTCTATCGATCGAGCACCCTCTAAACTTGGACTGGGTATATTATCGTTAATCCTTTGGCTAAACCAACTACTATACTCCGGTGTCGTCATAGGGCCTACTGACAATCTCTTCATACGGCGAGTCTAGTTCCAAGCAGCAGAAATCTCCTTGATTTTCTTCTTGTAATCATCTCCTTTAAACTGGAACTCGGATTGCGCTAGGCCATGAGTTGCCGGTACAAACTGCCTTGACCCATATTGTCTTAGTACCAGTAAAGGAGCATAAGCCGTAGCTCCCCAAACTCCGAGCAAAGGAACCCAATTGAAACTCCCGCATCAGAACAGAATCTCACTGGGCCCCAACCAAGAAGCTCTCCACTAAACATCCTTTTCTCGAAGATTTTGTAACAGTGTAGTCCAATTTTCTCCTAACACGTCGTCTCTTCTTGGCGTTGCGGCTATTTCTTTTAATGGAGAATAACTATCACTGAAAACACGACAAGAGATCCTATCCACCTTCCAGAAATGGCTGTGAAACCAAACTAGTAACAGCTGCGCACATCCTATGAACCTGCCCTCTCTAGATCTTCTACAGGCGTTTAATGTCCTAAAAGTCTCGGCCAAGATTGCGGGAACTGGCGTGATCTCTTTACTGAGTCGGTCGAACAGATCTGTGACTGCCTCATCAACATGTCCTAGAGCCCTAGGAAACAGCACCAACCCGTAAATGCTCAATGCAAAGATATCGATTTTCTTTTTTGCATCAGGATGAGCTAAAATCAAATCCCTCAAGTTCCTCCATGGAATGCACTTATATTCACCCTTTTGCTTTATCCTGGCTGTTATCCATTCCTCACTTATTCCCGTAATATTCATTAGCTTCTTCCAGAAGGCTGGTACATAAGCAGCTTTCGAGTAAATTCTATCCATTTGGGTTGTTGGGCAATGCAGTAGAGCGGTGTATTCCTCCACGGTTGGCACCAAGTCTACCTTCCCAAAGGTAAAACAACTATATGCGGCGTTCCAGTACTGAGTGATGGCTCAAAACAACTGTTCATCTACTTTGATATCCAGTAAGTACGGCAAATCCTCATAACTATGAAAGAACATCCTCTTGGCCTCATCGTCCCATTGATCCTATATTACTTTCAGATCTTGGAGATTATTCTACGTAACACTAATGCGAGTGTAGTCCCCCAACTCCGACTCATATCCTGCAGCTAAGCTATCCCCTTGTTCTAATTGTGTTGTTTCTGACCAAATTCAGACCGTCGCGTTGTCTTCCACCTTATCAAGAAAGTTGTTTTCCATGTCGAGCTCCCTAATTTAGCAACCGAACCCGAATCGACACCTTTCTCTAATATGAAAATGCATGCAAAGCAATAAAACAAATAGTTAGTACGATATAAATGAAATTCAGAGCATAAAAAAAAACATTCAAGCCTATTGGGTGACCACTAGGGTTCATCACAACTCCACATTGGGTAGGTTCTTAGGGTCTTTTATATGTGGTTTGGGTTCTAAAGCTGAGGGTACCTGAACTAGCAGATTCCTCAATCCTTACCCATTATAGGCTCATATGGATCGAGTTCGGTTCAGGGGAATACATTTCCCTATGGCTGCACGGAGATGAAAATCTCACGAAGACATAGGTATGGATGTATCCCGGAAGCGATTCACTATCCTGCACGGAGGTGAAAACCTCACAAAGGAGTAGCTTCTCGCTCCCACCTAAAGGTGTGACCCAGTGGTCATGCAATATGATGCAAAGTATTCTACAAGACTCGAACAATAGCAATCAAATGATATGATGCAAGCGAATGCAATAAAAGGATCGTAA